>DVQM01000479.1:0-17140 GCA_018231645.1 Heliconius ricini
AAGAAATGGAAATATAAATTTAAGTAAATATTTCATCTCCTCGAGTGGGATCGAAACCACAACCAGTCGGTTCTGCAGTCACACTTCGTGCCGCTGCGCCACGACTGGCCTTGTCCTTGTTGTTATAGCTTATATATTTTAACATTGCCAATTAACAATTATTTTTAACATAATAATAATAAAATTTTATTTATAGTACATTTCTTTTAAACATGTGTCTAGTACGAAATATAGCTTATTTTTAACAACACGAAGCGTCCGTCGTGGCGCAGCAGCACAGTTTGACCATTAACTAAATATCTGAATCAGTATAATTTACAAACAAAACATCTATGAATTCGTTGTCCACTACTGGGAATAAATTCGTTTTATTTCCTAGTTCTGGTAACAAAGCGCGACGTTGAGTACCGTCGCTGAACACGGCGTCTCAAATATAATACAGAAAGTTAGAATCAGAGCGGCTCACCGCTATATTTCTTCTGACCTGAGCTATATGAGGGCTGAGAGGGACAGCGTGAAGATAAAAATATATATATATATATATTTTAAATCCATCTATTACGTAAATTAATCCTCGTTTTCAAATATACAATACAACTTAACTACATAACACAGAGGTATACTTTCTTATATGTATATATAAAATATTATAAAGCCAAAATAGTCAAAATCATTAGACATAACTAAAACGCCGTCTATTACCTAAGAAACTTCCATCGCAATATCTAGATTTTTTTTCTAGACGCAGGTTCAAAAAAATCGTTTAGCTCACGCATTATTATGTAGTGTGCTCCTATATACACACACGTATACATATGTACATGTATACTTACATGTGTACAAGACTGTTAGTATGTGTGTGGCACACATACGCGCGGTGCGTGGCAAAAATGCACCGCGACTTGGTTAAATATTGGACGCGTTGGGGAGCTTTGGAGTCGCTATTACGCCTTTTTTTTATTTAAGTCTTTTTTTTTAAATATTTTTGTGATATGTCGATATATTTACTACTTCCCTCAAAAAATACTGTAATATAGTATAGTATATGCTCATACTAATATTTTAAAACGCCATAGAAATTTTCGATTTTTTAATAAGCAAATAACTAGGGCAAGATTTGAATCCTTAAGACTTTATCTACATTTCTTAAAGATAAAAGTAGATACAATAATATGCAATAAAGTGAGTAAAGATCTTAAAATGATTCTTTATATTTAATAATAAATCATTCGATATAAAACTGATATGCTGATTTTACTTTATTGTGACCTTTCAAAAAGAAGTACTTTTTAAAAGACAATTTAAAAAAAATATTTGTGAAAACAAAAACCCCGACTGCTTACAACTAAAAAGAAAATAAACGAGCCCAATAGTTTATTAGGTACAACAGCCGGGACCTCGTTAAATTATGCGGTTCCTGGTATAGATTTTATTAATTGAATAATTACTTATAGGTCCCGACTGTTAATCCTAATACACTATTGGGCTTGTTTATTTTCTTTTTAGTTTTATGCAGTCGGGTTTTTAGTTTTTACAATTTTTTTATTTTTATTTTTTTGTTAGAATTTATTATGGTAATGATAATCTTGATGTACCTTTTTGAAATCCTCGTATTGAGCTCTTGAATTTAATACCCATATTGTGGTATTTGAAACAGAAAATATTTTTTTCACTAAGTCAATGGCGTCCCACAGCCGCCATGATTATTTTTTTTAACGTCACCTATCTAAGAACACTTGGGCTGTTAATACAAATTTAACAATAGCTCAAATATATAACTCTGTTCAGCGGCTCTGGAGATATGAGGAAATAAAGAATAGTAAATACAAGGTACGTGCGAAAAACATAACCAGTCGTCTTCGTCGGGAAAAAGCTATAAAAACACTTAATATAATATTCTACACTCTCCTACTCCATACAATCCTATACTCCCAACTTCCCCAACTGGCGAGGTGAATGAACTCACGAAATGCATGCACACACACGCACAACGCGTAACGCATTACACACACACGCACACGCTCAAGACGACAAACATTAACGTAGGTTAGTGTGATGACTAAAATGAGCTATAACTGTTTTTAAATTTTATTCATAAGATAATTTTGGATAAATATAAATTAAGCTATAGTTTAAAATATTCGTATTTAATAAACGCATAATTATTAGGAAAATTTTAGTTGCACAGGATTTGAACCTGGGAAATCGAGTGAGAGACCGTCATGGCGCAGTGTGTGAGGATATAACTATAAGCGGGATGGTTATGGGTTTCATCTTTATCGGGGAATGATAATATTCATTTTCATTTATCTGAACTCAGGAACTTAGTTTCGTATTTATAAACTATTTTCAACTCTGAAATCGACATTGGGAACGATCTTGAAATGCCGTTTTCATTCATATATTATTTGAACTTATGAACGTAATGTCTCAAACATTGGTCTTAACACTAGGTTTCCTCTGCCTTGCCAAATAGAGAAAATGAATCAGTCTATTATATTTATATGATTTTACGCATTTGAAGAAAAAGCAAGAAATATATGTTTTTAATATAATACTAAAAACATATATTTCTTGCTTTTCACCAATTTACAAAGTGAGCAGAAAATGGTAAAAAAATATTATCTTCATATTGGTAACAAAATATTTTAGGTACAAATGTAATTTTAATATTTTTTTAATTAGGGTTTTGTCAAGTTTTCCAAAACAGGTAAACTCAAGTTATGACAGATATGAGAATTACATATAAATATCAGCTTCACACTGTATCCCACACACAGCAGGGTAGGCAGAGGGAACCCAGTGTTTTAGACACTCCATTCCCCGCTTTCTGTCGAATTCTGAAGGCGTTGCTTGTTGAGTGCCAGAACTTAACGCCGCGCTTAGCCTCGACACCAGAGGGAAGAAAATGGAAATATAAATTTAAGTAAATATTTCGTCTCTTCGAGTGGGGATCGAACCCACAACCTGTCGTTTTTACAGTCACATCGTGCCGCGGCGCTACGACTGGCCTCATAACATCATGTCCTCATCATCATGTCCTGGCCTGAGAATTACATCAATTAGAAGTATAGGAATAAAGGATTTTGTAAAGTAGATCAATTTTCGTGTCAATATAAAATAACATATTTTATATTTTCAATTTTATTTAACTGCAGCTTTGCTCCTGTAGTCAAACAGAAATAACTAAGTAAACTAAGAGTTATGCATGACACATTCAAAGAGCCCAAGGTGCGTCCAACTGGAGTGAGTAACATCGAAATAATTAACGTGGTGTAACCTTACATTATATAATGTAAGCCTCCCTTGATAAATTGATGATCCAAAACCAAAATTACATTTCGATGTGAAACAGTAGTTCGTGAGAATCAAAATCTCAATCTTAAGCTCTATACCTGCTATACTTATTTTACTTGTAGGTCTATTTTTGTAAATTGTAATACAAAATTTCGTTACAAGATTCGAAGTAACGACCCTTGTGTCATCTTCATTATAATTAAACTTCTAAAATCATTCACCATTTAAATTTTTCATGCACAAAACACCCCTAAATGACTTAACGCTGAATTTTATATATCTATATATGTCAATATGTATGTATGTATGTATGTGTATATTGAATACCTTAAACTATCCCCATAATTTTGCCACCCCAAAAAGAATATAAAAAAGTGAAAGGGGCCGTTCACCTTCGGTAGATGCGGAGCTAGCGAAACCCTTTGGCTGTTATTATCAAAATAATATCAAAACTGTATCTAGCTATCTATCCATGTACGATTTCGTGTCTTTTAGGGTGTAGTTGGAATGACTTAACAAGATTTTTTTGTTTTATGCTGTTTTTGTCAGATATCTTAAGAGTGGCGCTCACAAACAAATATTTTTAATTTCCGTCTTGTTCGTAACAATGTTTTTAAATTAAATAATAGCTAAAAGTATGTAGTAAGTTAGGCAAGTAAATTACGTAGTCGTTTTTTCAGCTTCACGCTGTAACCCGCACGTAATAGAGTAGTCAGAGGGAACCTAATGTTAAGACAATGCGTTCCCCACGCACTTCTAAAATTTCGAGGCATTACATGTTGAGGTTTGTTTACCATACACCATTTAAAATACTTAATAATAAGTAATAACATTAAACACACATGTCTTTATTGCTTTAAATTAAGTTTTAGATTTTTTAACGTCACGTTGTCTCACGGCTACAGCGGCTTACACAGGGGAAGCCAAGTGTTAAAAAACTCTATATTCTATCTATTTTTCGGTCTTATTTTCAAGACATTGGCTATATTTTCAAATATTGTGGTTTCTAGTTTTAATCAGGGTATTACCTTAAACAACCGCTTACAGTCAGCAACGACTTATGACGAAAAATATTTTTTACCTTAAGAAAAAAATAGCAACCTAAACGGAAAATCACGAGAAAAAAACTAGTCTCCCAACATCATATAGACAGACTATAGAGCTAACAGAAAGTACCCTTTAATAATAAAGGGTAAGCATTTCACTTACAAGTGCAAACGAAGTCGCGGCAACCTCTAGTGTGCAAGAGCATATACGTAGTAAGAAAGTTTCGCAATTAAACCATTTCATAAACCAAGTGAGCTAAGGTGGAACAACTGTTAACTAACTTTATATATTACAATTAGATAATGCACTATTAAATTGTTATGAGTGCTCCTGAGTGCGGGTTCGAATACTAGTTTTGTTGGGTGGAGATGATTTTTATTTTATTTATCAATGAATAATTGTTATTTTATCTTGTTGAAATGTTAAAAGTAAATAAGTACTTTGTTCTATTTTTCGATTAATGCTTGGGAATGGTTTATATAGTCTTGTATATTAATTTTTTCATAACTTTTTTTTAAATAACTTTCAGACGTTTATCTTCTCCAAGGACACTTGTATTTACAGTATTATCAGTACAAAGTACTAAAAACCAAATTTATAACAATTGTATAGAGATTATGCATGTGTGGACACACACGATGTAGGACTTGGGCTTGTTTTCCAAGAGACGCGGTTTCAAGCCCTGTTATTATGACAAATATATAAAGTACTAGCTTTTAGTTCGCTGCGTTGAGTTCCGTCATTCAACACTCAATGTGTCTTCTCTCTCTTCTCATCCCTAGTCTAAAAGATATGATAAATAGTTGTGTGACAGTTACCTTCTAAGTTTTAATATAGTCTTAAATATAATATATCTGTAACTTATGAGCCATTCGTCAAATTTTAATAGTTAGTTGACTTTCTTTTTTACTTATAAATGCCGGTTCTCGTGTCGTGTCGTGATCGTAGACGCGATGTTTGTAAATTCAATCCCTTCCGGCAGAATCGATAGATAGACTTTTTTCATATTCCCGCTCTGGTTGACAGCGTGGTGCAATGATTTCTACCAGTCAACACACACATATCCCGAAAATCAAGCGGAAAATGGAGAACGGAGAGTCTTAACACTAAGATCCCTCAGATTACGCTGTGCAGGAAAAAGCTTGAAGCATTTTTTTTATTATATCTAACGATTGAACAATTGAATTTGAACGTGTGTATATATAGTCATGTATATGTATGTACACAGGTTCAAAATACACCTCCCTCGCTTATACTCTAAATGTTCTCTAAATGTGTATTTAAAAACTGTAAGTAATATCGATACTTGAGCAATCTCACGGGAGCCAGTATGGGGGTCGGAAAAATATCATTTTTTTTTTGTCCAAATATTCACGAAAATGCCGATACATTAACTAATAACTTTCAAAATAATGAAGATTGTAATATTTTAGAAACTTTTAGAAGCTTTAGAAATATGATTTATAGACATACATATATGTAAGTGTTACTTTGTTTTGTATTTTTTTTATTTTTACAGACAGCCTGCATTTTGTCAAATAGTACTTTGAGGCACTTATGGCGCAGCGGCGGTTGTAGATTCGATTCTTACTCGAAGGCACAAGATAAAGCGCGGCGTTGAGTTGTTCTCTTTACCAAATTTATTCTCCCAAGTGGCGTTTGAAAGAACAATCGTCATCCTTACAGCCAGACGAGAGACTATGGCAGCGCAACCCATTGGTCTCAAATTGTTCATTCATATTGTGTTTCCCATTTTAAAAATTAAGAACAGTATAGATAGTGTTACATTCTTATTTTCGCTATTAGAAGGGTAGGCAGAGGGATCTAGGGTTATAACACTCATTTCCCTACTTTCGGGACATTGCGAGCTAAATGCTCCGTTTTGTTACCAGAGCGAGGAAATGACGACATCCCTTTATATAATACTAGCAACGCATGCGGGGCTTTGCTCGTTTATACTTATTGTTATATTATAATCAAATTTCATAAAACCTTTACATAAATCCAGCCCATATTTTATTGTGATGTATACGCTATATTACTGTAAAGTTTCAACTCAATTTAACGTTCAATGAAAAATACCTTGGCTATTTTTTACCACCTGGCAAACTATGTATTAACCCAAGTCCAGTAGTGCAGTACAAGCGGGAACTACACTAACTTGCAAATCAAAAAAAAACTCTACTTAAACAATTTTTAAGTGAAATTTGGACCTTGAATTTATTATCTCGAGTGAACATGTCTATTGAATGTGATGCAGGATAGCTGCCAGTTGACATTGAAATGAACAACTATTGAGTTTCTTGCCGGCTCTTCTCAGTAGAATTGCCTTCCGAACTGGTGGTAGTTTTCTTAATATGTTCATTCGACGATTTAAACAACCCGTCAATTGTTGTATAACGTATACAGCATTACGCGTATAAAAGTTCCATTACAGATATTCGTAAAAGCCCTTTAGTATTTTGTGTACTTGAATAAAAACTATTCACCTGTCAGTCTTTCATCCGCACCCTAATATTTGGATTGAGTTTTTTGCTGTCCGTGTAACTAATTTCTTCTTTTCAGTAGTTTTTGGATGGACAGGTAGGTGTTAATGAAAAACAAAGTGAGATATGTATATTTTTAATATACATATTAAATATTGAGGCCAGTCGTGGCGCAGTGGCACAGAAATGTGACTGTAAAACCGATTAGTGGTGGGTTCGATCCCCACTAGAGGAGATGAAATATTTAATTAAATGTATATTTCCATTTCTTCGCTCTGGTGTCGAGGCTAAGCGGGGCGTTGAGTTCTGCCACTCAACACGCAATGCTTCCAGGGTTCGGCAGAAAGTGGGGAACGGAGTGTCTTAACACTAGAATACCTCTGCCTACCCTGCTGTGTGTGGGATTTAGCGTAAAGCTGATTTTTTTTTAATATTCATATCTCGCTCGTGGTCGTCATGGCGCTATGGAACAGTGGAGAAATTAATTATTGTATATATTTTTTTCATTTTCTCTTTCTGTTAATAAGATCTAAACCCACTCAACACGAAATATCTCGTAAATTTTGCGGAAAGTGGAGAACGGAATGTTTTAATTGTAGATTTCCTCTGAGTACTTTGCTATACGCGCGATACAGCGTGAAGATGTAAGTAAGTTTGTAAAATTATAAATCATTGGTTTGATCCTACTTAGTACAAGGATGTATTGAAAAAAATTAAGCTTACAGTCTATTAGGTACTGCCTATAAATAGCTAAAACATTTCTATATTTAAATAAAACATAATATTTTCATAATTTGTAAAGGATAAATAAAATAGAAAGAAGAGGTATAAAATAAATATATATACCTCGTCTTTCTACACTTTGTAATTTAGAACAAGTAGAGAAAATCTATAAATTGCCGTTCTCTTGTTTTTGATCATTCCTAAGATATTAATAATAGGTTTCCAACTTCCTTCTGCAAACTCTACTGCAAAATATAGCATAAAACTAAAAACAAAGATATCACATATTAAAATCTACCGTCACATTTTTTCTAGAACAAACACCAAGAAAATATCCCGCAAATAGGAATCGAACCCATACCTATCTCACACAATTAAAAATGACACAAAATATATGTATTCACACAATAAAACCAATAAATCGTGATTTTCTACGAAAACCACATTATTTTAAACATAAATACCTTACATATTAAAGAAATTATCAAATCAAAAGGCGTCCAAGCATCCGTTTATTGTAATTTTTTCTATGTAACGAGTTGAATGACCGGGTGTGCGTACCTTTGCAATTCATCAAAGTGCAATAATGTGCATGGGTACTGGGATAGGTAAAGCTGGGTCGGCTAGGGACTGCGACCCCTTCAGCTATAAACCTTGCATGGACAAACATGTTCTAGGCTTAGTGGTTTGTGTGTTGGAATTAAAAAATAAGATCAATATTCGATTTTATGTGATTTTTTTTCTTATACAACGTGGCGTGGACTCTTGGAAGTTTTAGTTATTTAAAATTGACGGTAAGTGGAAAACGAAGTGTTTAGTACTAGATTCACTCTGTCATATAGAGTATAGGTGAGAGGAATAAGAAGATAACAAGAACAATTTAAGTAATAATTTTATATGAGAAAATAATATTTCTGACTATCATCCTCATATTTTTTTCTATATAATTCAACGTATTATTAATATATATTCGTTATTACAAAAAAAATGTAAAATACAATTGAAAGATATGTTTACACCCTTGTAAACATGGCAAATGAAAATATAATTGTTTCATACTGTTTGAGTAGAAATTGCAGGTTAATTAATAGATTCAATTTTTTATTTTGTCGACATTCTAGCTTCATGTTGTATCCTGCATATAGTAGGATAGGCAGAGGTAAATTTGTATTGGAACATTCTGTTCTCCATTTTTCTGTTAAGTGGCGGAACTTAACGCCATGTTTTGGTTTCTGACTAGAGAGAGAGAAAATATATAGTTCATTCCCCCAGAAATCAGGACATGAAAGAAAATAGGAATCCAACCTATAGCCGTCGCATTTTGCTGCTGCACCACTACAAAGCCGAAAATAACTTCGGCATAACAAAATAATTGTTATCAGAACGAAAATAAAAAAAAAATAGTTACCTTGACGAATTGAAACCGCGCCGCGCGGCGGCGCTTTTACTATCAGACGTGTTTACAATCAGACGACGAATCCAAACTAACAAGTACCTAATATCGATATTTCATTGATATACCTAGATTTACAAGAGGTTTGAGTCTTCAGGCCAGTACTTAGGCTACAGCGCCTGGGGATAACTAACATTCTATTTAGCTATTTAAGATTACCAGTTTGGATCCGGTAAGTATACGTTAAAATCTCATATAATAAATACTGTATCGATGATAATTTGATATGGATTTGAAATAATTTCGATTCCTGTTTCATCAAAAAATAATAGAAGTAATGTAGAAATCTTATAGTATAAGAGTTATACGAAAATAGGAATGAAGAAGAGAAATAATATTTACTGAATGTCATATCAATCATGTTAATTGAGGCCGTCGTGGCGCACTGGAACAGTGTCGAACTGTAAACGCGACAGTTGTGTGCTGGATCCTAACACGCAGCATTTCATTTCCCGCTCTTGTAGACGAAACACGGCGTTGAGTTTTTCCACTGAACACGTAAACCCGAGATTTCTCGCCTAACCTTACGGCTTATCCTAGATTCCATCTGCTAACATGAAAGTGTCCATGCGGGAATAAACATGAACATAAATTGTTTTGCTACAAACGTTTAAAAAAATATTTTTAGTGTAAGTATCTCATATATATTATAAATTGTAACATTGTTATTTTAAATGATAAATCTTTAAAAAAATAACCAAACTAAGAAAATAGCACTTATACTAATATTTTATACTCACTTGAAAAACTTATTAGCATCAACAAAATGGCCGCTAATTTTACAGCGCTGCAATTTATCTATGAAGCACTGTTTGCTAGAATGATCTATTCCACCCCATCTCTATGTGGAGTGGCGATTGGTCGATTTCATTTTGAAAAACTACCCTTTTAGCAACGGAACGCTAAGCCGTACTTCTATGGTAATAATAACAGCATAATATTTTCTACTTGCTTACATTAATAGGCATGATGCAAACCGGTGTATGCTATAAAATTTAAAAAAAAAACGAAACTGTCATATTTTTTTATTAAAAAATGTCGATTATTTTTTTTATCTATCTTAAAACATTGAATTAATAGTTAAAGCTATGCAATTTATCTATGAAGCGCTTTACGCTGGAATGTACAAACCGACCCCTATCTATCTAGGGGTGGCGATTGGTTGAGCTATTTCGCTGTAAACGTACCCTTTTGGCCTTTGTGGTGTAACAAAACATTTTTGCATTAATCCACGGCGGGGTAATGGCCGCGGGCCGATGCAGGAAATAATTAGCTAAGAGAAAGCAAAGTTTCAAACTCTTATGAGTTGATTGTCAACGTTAGTGCGTGGGGCCTAGAAAAATCGAGGCTGGTATTGGTTGATGTGGAAACAAAAACTTAGCATCGATGGTTCTAGAATTTTTTATGTACAATTATAGGTATAATTTCTCATTAAACAGTGGCAATCATTTTCTCTTAGTCACAAACGTGCCTAGTCAAAATCTTAGGCCATAATACATACTAATAACACAATACTTAAAAATCAGATGTAAATTTCTATCGCCATTTAAAAAATATATTTACAATTTATAAAGTGCGGCGTTGAGTTCCGCCACTCAACACGCAATGCCTCTAAAAATTCGGCAGAAAGTGGGGAACGGAGTATCTTAACACTAGGTTCCCTCTGCCTACCCTGCTGTGTTGGGAATATAGCGTGAAGCTAATTTTTTGTTTATCAAGGCTGTGTCATTTGTATTTATTGTAGTTCTTGTGGAAACATTATCTAAATATAATTTAAATTTCTATTTACATTCACGTGAAAATTAAGATTTGTTTATTGTACAGGTCTGCTTATTATTCTGACTACTAATAGTAGTTTTTGAAAAAAAAGACTCCAATACTCTAAATTTATAGTATTTACATATAATTTACCTAAAAAAATTTACCTTACCTTTTAATTTACCTTACATAAAAAAATTAAAGCCACTTTTGAACATAAATTTAAAAAATATAATATTATTTTCCTAAAAAGCTAACCTGCGATAATGCAATAATTCGTACACATCACAGTCACAATGCTGTTCTCAAAATGCTAATTATATGATTAATAAAAAAGAACGTTAAGGGTCAAAATAACAGTTATGCTTATAATATTATGAAAACCTAACAACATACAGTCTAATACTTAAGTAAAAAAAAAATTAAATCGTTCAAGAATACCAACATAATAAAAGAAAGCTAAAAATTTTAACAAATATAACTAACCTACGACACGTCAATAGGCTGTATACAGCACAGTCACGGGCAATGCAAGAGCAGTTAGGTTTAAAAATATAAAAATCTGAGGTGTATGACCGTCAGCCACCTGCCGCCACAAAAACTGAACCGACCAGCTCCGCTATAACGACAGTTTTCATCTTGAAATACGATTTTATAGTTTTAAGTTTATAGTTTATACTAAAATTCGTTTCGAATTTTATAAATTGCTGGGAAATATTAAATATAAATACATGATATAAGGACATATTAAAATATATTTTTGCTAACGGATAAAAAATAAGTTGGTGATAAGCACAGTGGAGCATCTAAGCACAACGGTTGTTGGTTCGACCCATTCACATTCACTCGGGGGAATGAAATATTTAAACTATTTTTGTGAGCATAAAGTTTCCAATAAAGTGGGAAATACAGAACGGAGTTTCTACAGATTGCTATTTATATAGTAGTATCATGAAAATTTACTTCCAAATTAAAAATATATTCATTTTAATTTCATAATAATGATCTATAAATTGTTAATAGTCGACGCTTATTATAAAGCGTAAGCTATAAATTATATAAGAAGCTAACAGCCAATCGTCAATTCAAATTACTACATTAAAAAAACACAAGAAAACATAAATATGGTTACTATCTACAAATTATTGGCTAATGGCTGTGAAAAGGAAACAAGACAGGTTATTTAGAACCCCAAAACGGGAACTGACCTACCTTAAATAACTCACTCACTTTATATTTTTTCGAACATTCTGTTTGTATTTAAACAAAAATTTTATGAGGGTGTTTATATAACTTATGCTTATAAGTTTTTGTAACACGCATTTTTCACATGCCTCTAGCAGTGTAGGCCAAAAAACCTAGTGTTAAGACACTCCGTTCCCCACTTTCCTTTGTATTTCGAAATATTATTGAAATCAATAATATTTATTAAATTCTATTTCGTATTTCTTTCGTATGTGCTTGATATAATGTTATTTAGTACTTCGAAAACAGTACTGACCTACCGTAAACCGTACGTGTTATTTTTTTAAATTTTTATTTGTATAAATATGTATATAAAATTGGTATTTTGTGTATGAAGCTTGTGTATATTTATAATAAGGATTTTAATGCAGATCTGACATGCAATAACTAAAAGTATTCGTCTAACGGAAATTCGAAGCAGTAGGAAAAGGACGTCCAATTTTTGATACATTGGGTAGTTAGTAGCGCATCTCAACGCCGCGTTTTGATTTAGGATAAATCGTTGCGGCACCAGGGCCTCCATTAAATTGTAATTGATAAATATACATATTAAAATTTGTAAAAAAAAATATTAGCCATCTTTAATTATCTGTTTATTTAATTATTTAATCTTTTTATCCGGAATTTGAATTAACAAACCAAAAGCTGCTTATTAGCACCTGCTCTATGCCTCTATGACGGATTATCATAATATCTAAGTTTAATTGCGGAACTCTAACTTATTTAATATTCATGTTACTAATAATAATGGAGTAAACCTGTTACTTAGTCAACATATGAATGTATATATAGGCACGATGAGTTAGTACAAAAGTAATTAGAGTAGTTGTTTATTTTAAAAAAAATATTAAGAAAAAAACAACCACTATCCTATATAGTACCTATATTAGAATCCATATTGATTTAATTTGATGTACAATAATTATTATACAATAATTATAGTACATCAAATAACAGCATCAACTAAACAGTTGTTTCGTTTTTAAAATGGACAAACATTTTAGAACGGATACTACTTTGCCCCTTTTTTTGTAAGCACTAAAGCTGCAAGAGATGTATATATTAATAAAAATATATATCCATATTTGTTAATCAATAATATTTTAGGTATCTGTTAATAAGATAGAAAATTTTGGACAATTATTTGGTCAAGATGAGAGCAGAACATAATTACATACATTATTGTCGTCTTGTTGTCAGAGTAGGGAAATGAATATAAATCAACACCTGTTACTGTTAACTATCACTGTTTTATTGTCTACGATAAGTAAAAAATCTTAAAATTAAGCAGACAAACCCACAAAGGCAAGCTAGTTAAGTTATAAAAATTCAAAATGCGATTTTCGTAACGATTCACATTCAACACAGAGAGCGCGAAAGATAATTTTTGTTTCACACACACAAGCGCACGCACACGAATTCCAAAATCGAGTGAGTAAGGATGATACGAAAATGCACAAGTTAGAAAGGGACGGATGCCTTTTTCGCAACTCTATTCATCCAAAATGCCGATAAAGAATGACGTTTCAAAGGACATTGACCTTCAACGCGTACTTTGGACCTTGTTTTTTTTGGTTCTATTATATTTTTTCATTTATATTTTCAAACAATATTTTGATCTTATATTTAATAAATATAGCTTGTATAAAAAATCTATTTTATTATTTCTTGGTGTTGTAGTTACCTAACATATATTTATTATGCATCCAATGTTTTTTATATAAAAAAAACAAGCCATAGAATATATTACATAAAAATATACAAGAATTTTGATTAAATATAATAATATATAAATTTAATGTTAAATATTTATATGCTTAAACAAACTTTACCTATATACAATTAAAAAAATATTTTCATTATTTAAAATAAAAAAATAAATAATTGTAAATGTAAATCTTTGTCAGCATATGACTTATCTACGTTTTATCTACATTTATTTTTAGTCTGTTAACATTACTTGTCAAATCCCTTCCTTTATTCGTCTTAATTCGCAAACACAGGCGATGACCGGAGTCAAGGCCGCAAATTCAAGCCCTACTAAGTACGAACTACAATAAAAGGATCACATTATTATTTCTTTGGAGTACATTTTAACAAAATTATTTTGTTTTAAAATAATTTTGATTTGAAATAAATGTTACAGTAGATTAAATAATATGTTCTATACATCAAAAATTAAACATTTTTCATTAGGAAAACGAAATTCTCATTTATAAATTATTATGGTTCAGAGATGTATATCTATGACGTTTACGTGCATTGATGTACGTCCATATATCCTAGGAACTACTGATTCAAATGTTTATTTTGAATAATTATTTTGTTACTCGATAGTCCATTTATCGAGAAAAATTATAAGATAAATTCACGTTAATCGTTTCTACCTACCTAAGTATTCTAGATGCGGCCTTTTACAAAATTCTTAGTTATATAAGTTCGATATTAAGAGAGAAATATTTATTTAGAAAACGTATAAAAAATTGAACGTAGTGGGCCTCGAACCAGCGCCTCCTAAAAACCGACCAGGCGCTCTGACCACTAAGCCATACCTTCTCATCAAGCTACGTCGAAATTTTTATACGCCTGTTACAACTTATTTATGCTGTTAACATCTCTGAAGGGAGATTTTTACAAACTTTCGCTACCCAAAGATAAAATTACTAGGATTTATTTTTAGACGTTCGTAGTATTTACGGACGTATAATCTTTTAAATAAGTATTTTTCTTTCCTAAGTGTGGAATAACACGTTAAAAATGTAAAAAATATGGGGGAAGCCGCAGGTTAAGCTAGTTGTACATATGCCTGTTTCTCCCGACTAAATTTGTACCTACGATTTTTCTATTCGGTATTTTTGTTAAGTTTACGGTGCGTCCCAAGCATAACACTCCATTCCCATTAGACACTTTAGTTCTCGGTTTCGATCATATACATCTCAAATGTGTTGTAACAATGGTCAAACATCAATAGTTATTTGTATAAATACAAACGTGACGTCATAAGTTGTTATAGCCATATAAGTTTTAGTTAAGAAAGCTTTAATTCAAATCGAAGGCCATGACTCGGCTCGAGTTAATATTTTGAAAATACCGTTTTGATATTTATAAAGGAACAAGTTTTCTTAAAACTGTATAAAACAAAAAAAATATATACTTATATGTATAAGTACTTTAAAATGTTATTAACTATATATACAGAATGGAAGCGTCAGCACTCCTTTTACAGGAACAGCATATAGGATAAAATATTTTAAACCCATACCTAAAGATATTAATCAAGATACCTCAATAGTTTAGACGTGGGATTTTTTTTCATTTCACGATGTTTATCCAATCTGTATTTCGTGTGACGCAGTTACGCATGGATACCGATAATGTAAACACTACTACAAAAATACTACTAAAACCTAAACAACTTTGAACTTTGCCGACAATACCTACGACTCGATTTCGGAAAGAGCGTATGCGGCGGTTTCCCTTTAATTTTTTGGTATCCAAAAATCACTTCTTCATTTTTGGGGAAAAAAAATATAATTTGTATAGAGTAGTTAAAACTGTGGTTTCATTTAAAGTGATGCTGTCAAAAACACTATATAGAAAGGAGTATAATTCAAAAATTATGAAAAATTATAACGTAACTAAATTTATACTTTTATATTAAATTGTGTTTTAAGAATTACCACTTCGGATAATTCTTTTTTAGGGCAATTTTAACGACTGCCTTTTCATGGATCCCACCATTGTATGAATACCTAATACAAAACCAAACACCAAATAGAATGTATTTTAAATATACCGTTAATTTAAGATAATTTATTTTAATTATTTCCAACAAAAAGTAATAGTTGAAAATATTTAAAATGAAGTTTTCAAGTTCAATAATAAATAAATGCGCGTACATTGCAATCAAGTATTTAACTATTTGTATAGTTACTATTCGAAGTTTATCCGTAACGTGCAGACAGACATACATACATTGGATGGGCAACATAATGTATCAGCACTAGGTTCCCTCTGCCCACCACTGTTTTTTGCGTGATACAGCGTGAACCTGAAAAAAATATTACGATGTTGTTGAATAAATGGTAGCGTGGGGTACTAACGCGCGATGTCTTTAAATTGGGCAACATTCGACACTGCTCTTTGTCTTATACCTAATTGGAGAAGTAAATATAATTAATTAATGATTTCCCCTAAAAGCTTTCGAACCTGCAACTATCGCTTGTTCAGTGAAGCACTACCACTGTCAAAGTTGTATCTATTGCGCCATTATATAGTGTAAGGGGATCATTGTGTAAGCATATAATATTTTACAATACAAACATATGTATATGAAATAGAAACAATGTGCCCATACTAGTGTAAAAACACTCCGTAGTGTAAAAACATACCGCATACTAGTGTAAAAACACTCCGTTCCTCACGGACGACCCAACTTCAATTAATAATACATTACCCGAATGGGAGTCCAACCCACAACTGTAGCGTTTATAGTGGGACGCTACGCCTCGACGGCTCTAACTACCCGCAACAGTGATTTTGTGTTCAAGTCCCATTCATTTGGTAATATATTTCAGAAAATTGCGGAGAGTGAAGGACGACCTTTTCATACAATAAACAATCTTAATCTTTCTTAACTGTTTTTATTTTTTTTAATCTTTTTTAATCCAACGAAATTACTTTTATTGGAGCACGACTACAATTTAAGGAAATGCCTAGAATATAGTCAAACCTATTAGAGTTTGGACGATAAAATAAATATAAAATCAACATCAAGATATATTTTTTTATATTATTTTCATTTTCAATTTTTTTTAGTTTAAATAACAATACTGTAAAAAATAAGTTTCTTAAAAATATATATATTCGTTATAAAGTCGAAAACTTAAAAGGTAAATCTTTTAAAAGGAACAAAACAGTAAAAAAATATTTCGAGCGATGTGAATAATCGAATTTATTGAGGAAATACAGTGTTTCGGCCTTGAAAGGACATACACCCGAAACTGCATTTTGGTAGGCGAGTATAAATGACATTATGCGACTTGTTGACATATTTTATCTTGAGATATATTTTTTAATTCTGCTTATATATATTTTGCTGATGGATTTTATATATATATATATATATATA
>DVQM01000480.1:0-17129 GCA_018231645.1 Heliconius ricini
ATATATGTATATGTATGTATACCTTTATTATTTTATTACAGAGTTCTATATTAAAAATAAAATTGGAACAAATAAAGAGGATATACAAAAGAAGATTTTTATTAAGGCAAGTTGTATGTATCTGTGTATGTTTTATAATTTTTATTTTTCTATTTATTATGCTTTAAATGTTTATGAAAACACTGGTGTAGATTTTGTTTGCTTATTGTTGTCACTTGCATGCAAATTAAGAATTTGTTGATAATTTTTTTAAAAAAATTACTAAAATTCTTTGTATTTTGCTTAAAACCTTTCTTTTATTTTGTACTACAGGGACTTGAAATATATTGTTCAGAATCAAATTTCATACCTCATATTTATTTAACTTTTCCATCGGAATCAGACCGTGATAGTGTCTACCAGTTACTTGAAGAATCTTCTCATGTTCATCTAGAAAGAGTACATGTAGAGGAGATGACTCTGCAATGGCAAAATGGAATTGTATCTAACTACGACTACTTAATGTACCTTAATTGGTATGTATGTGAATTCTACTAATGTAAGTTAAGTTACATAGCTTTACACAACAAATAACAAAAAGTTAAATATCAACAGTTTTTCTCTGCATCACAAATTATCCTGTATATAGCAGTGCAGGCAGAGAGGGCATGTTAAGACACTCTTTACCTGAACTGCTTTTCCTGAATTTATAATAGTTTGTGTATGAATTATGGAACTCACATCAGTTGCACAACTTAACATAAAGTACCATGATAGTTACACTACACTGCTAATTTGCGTACCAGAGGGAATTCATTCGCTGAAGTAAGGGTTGAATCCATACCAATTGTGCTTGCAAAGAGATACTGTCATACTGCTCCAAAATTCATGTATTTTTTATTTTTGTTCAATACAAACTAGAAATGTTTATGTTCCAAATTCATTAGTACCAATATTTCTGATTTTTATGTATATGAATTACTAAGTTTTTTATTTATGTAAAATTATTTGTGTTCCTCCATTTTAAATAGCAATGATATTGTTCTTTATTAGACTATTCATTTTAAATAATGTTCTATTTTCAAGTATGGCTGACAGAAGTAAAAATGATCTCACTCAATATCCAGTCTTTCCTTGGGTTGTGGCAGATTATATATCGGACAAGTTACTTTTGGATAATGTTGAAACATTCCGAGACTTGTCCAAACCTATGGGATCACTGAACCCCGACAGATTGGAAAAATTACTAGAAAGATACCATGAAATGTCAGATCCAAAATTTTTATATGGATCCCATTATTCTGCACCTGGTCTTGTCCTGTTTTATTTAGTGAGTTAATTATTTATTTGTTTGTTTATTTATAACATGATATGTTGACAAAACTGTCAAAAAGCTATACTGGATAAACATCCAGTATAGCTTTTTAGGTGATCCTCACATTGTGGATATTATATGAAATGAAAATAAACATTTTGTATCTCAAATCAAAAGATTCTTCACTCTGCTTTAACCACCCTAGTTAGAGCAGAGTGAAGAATCTTACCATTGGATTCTTAAGATAGCGACTACCTTCCCTACAACGTGAGGGACAAAACCAAGTTATAAAATGTTTGTCTTCTTTTTTTACCACAGTGAGTAAATGAAAATAATTTATTGTTACAAATGAAAATCAACCCACAACTGTCACATTTACAAACAGATGCGGTGCAGCTGTGCCACGACCGCCACGAATTCGGCGTCTTTATATTTAATTAATTGGTGTATTTTCAAAACAATAATAAAAAAATGTTATTCGTTTACAGGTTCGAAAATATCCGCAATATATGTTGTGTCTGCAAAATGGGAGATTTGATCATCCTGATAGAATGTTCAATTCTGTTAGAGATGTTTACAATAATTGTTTAAAGAACATGTCTGATTTTAAGGTATATTATATATCTATGAATATGCAGTTAAATTTTATTTTTTTATTATGAGGTTATCATGGCGCAATGGAACAGGGTCTGATAGTAAACACTATCGTAGTAAGTTCGATTTTCACTTGGGGGAATTATTTTGTTTCTAGATATTAAGCTCTTGTCTGGTATCAATATGCAATGTACAAGCAATGGAGTATTCCCATACTAGATTCTCCTTGCCTACCCTGGTAGATGTGGGATATAGGTGAAGCTAAAGATATATAGGTTTCTGGTGGTGCTAAAATTACAACTTTAAAATAGCGTAACTATTTCTACTTTGCTATTTCAGGAATTAGTGCCAGAATTCTATGACACAAATACAAAAGGAGATTTTTTAGTGAATATGAGAGATATTGATTTTGGAGAAAGACATGATGGTACCAAAGTCGATAATGTGACCTTGCCGCCTTGGGCAACTTCTCCTGAAGATTTTGTTGTGAAAATGAGACAAGCCTTGGAGTCACAATATGTATCCAGACACTTACATTTATGGATTGATCTGATTTTTGGATATAAACAAAGGGGAGAAGAAGCTGTTAAGGCTAATAATGGTTTGTAAATTTGAAAGTTTTTTAGAAATAATTATAAAATTAAGCAATCTGTACTAATATTATAAAGAGAAAAGATTTATATTTTTGTATGTATAATTCTCACACAAAAGCTACCGGACGGATTTCAATAATTCTTTCACTATTAGAAAGCTGCATCTTCACTGACCATATGCTATTACATTTTCAAAAAAAAATAGGGATCCCTAATAAAAATGCAATAATGTAACCCAAGGTGTGACGCAATTGATCTTTAAAATTCTATCATATATCTAGGTTGCATCGAATCTGCAATTCTCATATCGGACAATGTGTACACTTTTTATAAAAATTGACTTTAGATAAATAAGGGACTTATTTATCTAAAATGAGCTGAGTTTCTTGCGCCGGTTCCTTTCAGGTCAGACCTGGCATTAACTTTAGTGAACTGGTAGTAAACTATTTGATTAATAAAATTGAATTTGAATTTTGAATTTGATAAGTTGTATTTTTATTTCAAACATACAATTGAAGATTCTTATGAGAGGTACGAAAATGCGACCTAAGGTTTTAATATTTTTCACATTAGAAATCTTAAGTGCGTTGCAAACATACCACTATATATATAACACTAGTGTATTAAGTAAAAAATAATTCTGTGGCTTAAGCGGTCGAAGCCGCGAGCGGATCGCTAGTTATTATAAAAAAGTATGGAAGAGAAAAGCTCAACTAGACTAGACTGCAATCTAGTTAATTTAAGTATAATTTTCCTATGATATGTAAAAAAATATTTTTATTTTATATTATAGGAAAATAAGTTTTAATTTTAATGACACTCTTTAAATTAAACTCTAATCAAATGAATCGCGTTGTATCGAAGACTGTGACGGATGCCACCAAAAATTTACACAATTATATAAATATACACGATTAATCCGGTTAAAAATGTAATTTAATATATTGAAAATAATATTAAAACATGCATTATTAACTTTTTATTATTGTAATCGCTGTTTGGGCTGCAGCCCACAGCTCAGGTTCCTTAAATCCTTACCTAACCTTAGACCTTCTCATCTAAAGACAATAAATATTACAATCAGATCAAAAATATGAATAATATCATATTAAAATCTTGTTACATTGTAAATTTATACTATTATTCTTATACAATAAATTATACAATGAAGTAAATTATATCTGTATAAATATATTTTTTCTAGTTTTTCATCACGTATGTTACGAGGGATCGATAGACTTGGAATGTATATATGATATGAACGACAGGCACGCGCTAGAGGTACAAATAATGGAGTTTGGTCAAGTTCCCACTCAAATATTCACGAAACCTCACGTTAGAAAAATCATACCGAAAATACTGAGACCTTTGACTAACAAAAGTTATCAAAAGTACACTTTAGAATGTGTTAATACTATTAAATTACATAAAGAGGCCGTGACTGCAGTATTACGAACCGGCAATAGAGTAATATCTGTATGCAAAGGAGGCACTCTGAAAGTGTATGATATGGTGCAAAATAAACAAATAAGGAGTGTCATATTGTGCACGACGCCATTGAGTTCCTGCGTGATGGTTGACGAGCATATTGTAGCTGCTGGCTCCTGGGATAATGAAATGTAAGCATTAATTAATATAATAGTGGCGAAAATGTATATGCTGCACTGGAACTGAAAACAATAGTTGTGGGTTTCATTTCAGCTCGATGTTCTGAGTTATTTTTGTATACTGCGATTGGTACCAAGACAAGGCACGGCGTCGAGTTCGGTTATTGTTCTGAAAAAATTGAATGGAGCGTGGTGACCGTTGTGTTTTAACGTAAAGTTCTCTCTGAATCTGAATCTTACTGTATGCGGGATTCAGCGTAAACCTGCTTTTCTTTACAAGTCGATTTTATTTCTTTTTCTATTGTGTATCGAATGTCAAAAGTAAAAATGGCATACATTAAATACTAAAAACTTATACTCTATTCAGGAAGGCATGAGATAAAAGGTAAACAGATCAAAAAAATATATTATAGGTCATGATTGATAGAGCAGTTAATATAGTAAAGAATAGTAAAAAAATATCTATGGATTTATAGATGTAAATAATATTATTGAACGATGTCTGCAGAACGTTTCAGTTAATAATAATTATAATTTAAATTTATCGCCATAGTCGATAATAAAATGATTTTTATAATTATACTTTTAAATCTTATAAAACTGCACATGTATAATAGTGACGTTTTATCTGAAATTGAAACGTGCATTAAACATGCTTACCTTATTTGAATCCTATACAGAGTGTGTTTGTCATCACCACTTTAAATAAAACCATAGTTTTAACTACTCTATAAAAACCTAATACAATTAAAACAAAAGAGGTTTTTCCAAACAAAATAATTAAAACAATTATCCTTGTAAAATAACACGCCATTTTAATAAAGAGTGAGAAACGCACACAGAACAAACCGATCAAAGCGATAACGCCGCACACGCCTCATACATGAAATCGAGTCGTAAGTCATGGCGGCGACGTCGAATTGCGTAGAACTAGAGATATCCTCTCTCGTTTTTTTAGGAATGAAAAGCGGCAGATCGACAACGCTTAAAAGTATTTTTGTAGTGGTAGGTGTTTACGTTATTTGTATATATTTCCTAACTACCTCACACGAAATGCAGTATGGATAAACATCATAAAATTAAACAAAAGTCCTACGTCTTAAACTGTTGAGGTATCTTGATTAGTTTCTTTAGGTATGGGTTTGAAATATTTTACGCTATATGCTTTTCCTGAAAAAGGAGCGACTACTGTCCATACTGTATAATGAGAGTAGCCTTTATTTCCCTTTTTGTCGCTAGTTGCGTACTTCCCCCTCCAAGGCGCCACTGTGCTTTTTTTACAACGCTCTTTGTACTGAAAGTACAGAGTACAACGCAATGTCGTTGCAGCAACACTACCGTCACCATAGATAGTGAGTTTCCAAACTCAATTTATTTCTTAATTAGGTCTGATTACCACCAGACAGAACTAGAAACTTAGGCTTCGATTATCGAAGTATGTTAAATACACGTTTTAATTTCACGTAAAACATCACTTTTAAATAGTACTATACCGTTAAGCGAAGCCTATATAATGATAGACGTGTTCATTATCGCCTGGTGCCGCTAGAAAATGACAATGGCATTGGCGTTTAGGCGTTTTGACGGGCTCGACACTCTTCTTAATAACACTCTTCTTATCACACTCGTTGCATAATTGAAATTTATGTAGGATCCAGAAAAATAATAATTTTATTAAATGATTAACCAAATATTTATAATAAGTAATAAATTCCCAAAAATTGTTTCTATTCATCCCATTTTACGATACCATAAATATCATAAATTATTTTCTTAAACCCATAAGCCATCTTAATCTCAAACTTGAGACTCATTTTAATACTATAAAAATATAAAAATGAACTACAATAAAATATATTTTAATATTATAAAAATGATTAAGTCTAGGCTTATTTTTGTTATATTGATTTTGGACCAAATGAAATAGAAATTAAAAAGTTGCATAGAAGTTTTTGAAACAGTATTTCTTAGTTTACCTTTTGTCTCGTGCCAAAATGAATATGGTATAGTTATATGTTAACCCTTAAGCGGGAGACTAGTAAGTAGTTTTTTGTTGTGTGTTTTATATTTTTTTCGTATTTTCAGCTACTTTTATGATGTAGAGTATGGACGTGTTGTTGAAAGTTTTCGGGCTCATGATGACTCTGTTAGCTGTTTACAGTGGCTTGAAAAAGGTGAATTATTAATATATTATAAGAAAAAATAATGTAATAAATGATAATATATTATATTAACTGAATAAATAGTAATTTATAATAATAATAACAATTGTATTGCTATATTGATGGTTTAATAGATTATTGTAATATTTTTATGAGGTCGACGAATATGTCACGTGCAGTTTTGTGCACAGTTTTAAATACTCTCCAAAGCCTAATACAATTAAAACGAAAGAGAATCTGCCAAAAAATTGAAAAGTAAAAACAAAATAAATAATAAAGTTATCGTTGTAAAATAAAACGCTATTTGTTAAAAATTATGTAAACATGCACTAACCTGTCAAAGCCGCAACTCATTCACGAAATCGAGTCGTTGATATTGGCAGTGATTTCTAACGTTGTTTAGGTTTATTATAGAAAATAGGTAATTGCGTAAAACAGAACGAAATATATTCCTCGTTCTGTTATGTTTTTTGAGGATGAAAACAGGCAGAACGGTTTTGTAGTACTAGGTATCTTTCGTTGATAACTGCCTCATACATAATACAGTATGGATAAAAATCATTAAATAAAAATAATCCTACGTTTAAACTGTTGACGAATTTTGATTATTTTTTTAGGTAGTTATGGGCTTTAAAATATTTTACCCTATATGATAATTCCACCATGCATGATGATTTAATGACCTGATCTGATAATATTGTGACCGAAATTCTACAATATTTTTATTTTTTTTTAAATGTAATTAATACCCGTAACAAAATTTATTTGAATTACTATTATACCAGTAAACATAACCGAAACTAATGTAGTGCCCTCATTTAAAGAAATTAATATAAACACATATGTAAACACACATACATAATAGGTTATGTGTGTAATACAAAAAAAAAAAATATATATTTATTTTCTTGATTGTAAATTATTTGCTTATATTGTTCCAATATTTTTTTATTTTTTTTTTCTTGTTAGATCACTTATTGATATCGGGTGGATGGGACGGCGTCGTGCGAGTGTGGGGAAACGTGGGCAAAACTGGCCAAGCTTTACGTGGCCTTAAAGCAGAGTTCGACCATGATGGGAAAATCACCGCTATTGTTTATAGGTTTACCATTTTTTCTATTTATTTTTTTTTGTTTTTTTTTACATTTAAATACAGAAACCTTAGTGACAACAAAATAAATATTTATTATTCAAGAAAATAAATATTTTTTGACTAGTCTGAAAATATTCAAACTAATAAATATAAAAATAAATCAACTTCACGCTATATCCCGCACACAGCAGGGTAGCCAAAGGGAACCTAATGTTACCCATTCCCCATTTTCCCCATTTTCTGCCGAATTCTGGAGGCATTGCGTGTTGAGTGGCAGAACGCCGCGCATTGCCTTGACAGCGAAAAAATGGAAATATACATTTAAATAAATATATCTTCTCCTCACTCGGGGATCGAACCCACAACCATTCATTCATTCTTGGTAGCAGGGACCATAATGGATGTAGGTATATTAAGAATTAACTGTGATAATTAATTCGCCTCACCAACCCCAGTCATAAAATTAACATCGTTCGCGGACCATATTTAGGATTCTCCAGACCACTGGTGGTCCGCGGACCAACTGATTGGAAACCACTCGTACACATATGTATACAATTCCTTAATTTTTTATATGAAAATAATTTTTATAAAACAATTCTCGTAACAAGGCAAAGTGCGGCGTTGAGTTCAACACGCAATTCCTCGAGAATACGGTGAAATGGGAGGGAACGGAACCGTTTAATGGAAACGGAGTATCTTGACCTTACTTACAGTGTGAAGCTAATGAAAAAAATCACAATTTACAGATACAGACGGCATATACTTGACATACTAACTTGCACATCCGATGGTGAAGTTTTTATATGGGATTTCTCAACTAAGGAGCTCATTAATAAATTATCTATACACAATTCAGCCGTAACTGGCGTCTGTCTATTATCAGAGGAGAGAATAGTGACTTCTAGTGAAAGTGGAGACCTGAGTGTTACTGACCTTAGTGTGTTGAATTCTGTGAGTAATGAAATAAATAGTAAAGCATATTTAAATCTAAATTATAACCAAAAAATAACAAACAAATTAATATGTGTGTAAATAATTGGATATTTAATTATTTGTATGTAGACATTATGTCTATGATTATCCTAACGCGATAAAAATACTGATGTTTACTGGACACCTGATAAATATACACATATCCTTTAAAGTAACATATAAATTTATAAAAGCATAATGAATCATTGAGTATAAGAAAATCTTGCACCGCTATACATAATATATTACATTATTTACTAGTGATGGCGCAGGGTCAGGTTGTGGGTTTGATTCCCACTCAAGGACAGTATTTAATTTCCTCGCTCTGGTTGAATCCCGTCACTCAACACGCAATGCCTCCAGAATTCAAGGAACGGAAACGGAATTTTAATAAAACTAGTTTTCAGGGTCTCCCGTGCCAACCCTGCTATGTGTGGGATACAAAATAACAAATACTGGTATCGTTGCT
Organism: Heliconius ricini; assembly: GCA_018231645.1. Lineage (NCBI taxonomy): Eukaryota > Metazoa > Arthropoda > Insecta > Lepidoptera > Nymphalidae > Heliconius > Heliconius ricini. The sequence goes on from DVQM01000480.1 coordinate 8,788, forward strand.
AGAAAAAAATAGTCAAAAGAAAAAATAATTTAAATAATTTATACAATTTTCTATATCTTATTCTATATTTTTTATTCATTATAGGTATACCAAAAGCAAGTGTCAACGGTGATATCGTCTTTATGGTGTGACGGGTCGGCGCTTTGGCTCGGTGGTAGTGGTGGCGCACTCTTGCACTGGGACATGATCAGTGTTGAACAACTCAGCGAAATACAAGCTCATGATGGTGCATATTAACTTTATATTATGCTTTTCGAAGAAAATATTTTATTTTCTTTTTCGAAGTGTTTGTATTTTTAAATCTCACATATTTCAATAATGATTTTGATCCTTTAAGTTCTGTATAATATGTTAGATAAAGCATTATTAAAATTTTCTGATTATCGTTTCAGATTTAATTCAGAGTATTCATTTCGACAGTCCTTCGAAATCCCTTACTACAGCCAGTGATGACAAGTCAATTAAAGTATGGAAATTGACTCAGAAATCTTGACCTCCTGTGATTTTATTTTTTTTCCAGTATTATTATTGCGTATTCATTATTCATAAAAATGTTTTTATAACAAAAAATGTGATGATTAAATTTTTATAATAAAATTATTGAAATTATAAAGATACTATGTGTTTTTATTTTGTAATGTCCCTCCTTTTAATCGTTTTTTAATTTTGTAATTCCTATTGTATCTATAGTAGAGTTGCCAGATTAAAATTATTATCGTTGTATGAATAAACAAATAAATCGTTAATCCTTAATACTATTCTTTATGTGCCAACTTTAATTATCAACATTTTTTTTACCTTAAAAAAATACTACTTATTTAGAAAACGTATAAGAATTTGAACGTAGTACATGATAATTTTGAATAATGTGATCAAGTAACAAAGTCCAGATTTTTTGAGATGAATGCCAGTAACAAATTGACTATGGATTCTGAATGCAAATGAACTAGGAAAAGTTGAGAAGAGTTAAAGTAGCATAATATGTTTTCACATATTTGCGATAGTTTTCTTTTATTCTTTTTTTTATATAATTGAAAAAATATGAGTTACGAAATGTTGTAATAAACTATGAATAAAGATCCGGAAGTGTTCAACAATATTTCTGATAGTTAAAAATTTATCAATGTACAAGAATGGAAAAATGTATGCGATCAAGTAGTAAAAAAAATACTAAACATTTTAGACTCAATGCTGTTGTTGATCATATATAATAGAACGATTAATTATTAACATAAACGACACTTAAGAGGATAGAGAAAATGATGAGGTTGTTCGGTCTAATAGAATTGACATGATTTTGTTAGATTTTTTTTTATTAATCTTTGATAATAACTTATATTTTTAAGAGTTTTTTAGCGGCATACTCTTGGTGGCCACTCATACAAATACAATGTTCAGTTTAAGCTAAACGGACTGTCCGACTGGAAATCCGTCGTGGCGCAGCACTTGATATTAACGTGGCGGTTGTGGCTTCGATACCCACGCAGGAAGTGAAATCTTTTCTTTTCTTTACTCTGTTAACTTTTAGTTCCGTCACTTAACCCAATGTTTCGAAACTTGACACTATGTTCCGCCGTCTTCATGGCTATATACGGGAAAAGCGTGAACATGAAGCCGATTGATATTTGAATTTCAATTGTTATGAATTGATATGATTTATTACAAGTTAAAAATAGTTAATTGAATGTATCGAATTAGTCAGATATTATTTCACACGATAGGTGGAGCATCAACTGGGTTCAAACTGAATAAGATAAATATAGGTTTGGTAATTTCTTACATGCATCGTAGATAGCGCTTTACGAAGTAAATTTGTGAAGATATTCTGGTCGGTGTCTCTCGAACTTTGCGCTTCGATAAATTTTTACTCAATACAATGATATGATATTTAATAATAAAAAAAGTTTAAATGGTTTTTAGACTTTTAAAAATGTTTAAAATTACATTTTTTAGTTTATGATTGTTTTTTATTTATTTTAGTGGAACATGGGATTTGGAGAGAATAAAACTACAACTTTTATGTTATTCTTTTAGCTATTTACTACTTACTATACATAGGGAAAATAATATATCAAGAAATATATTTTAAATAACTATATTGTAGGGTATTTAGACAAATTAATTATAGTAAAATAAATAAAATTGTAGACCCAATTGATTAAAACTTATTAACATGATAATTCATTGAAATAAAAAAAAAACAACAAAAAATAATTCATCTACACCGTAACAGACTCTACCATAGTTTTTTTAATAAGTTCACCAAAGTTTTCAGTTGTTTCACAATTGTCACTCTCCGCCGCTACTTGGGCAGGTTCCGACTGAACTACAGTTGCTTCTTGCGTGACTTGAACTGAATGGTCCAAATTTAAAAGTGTATTATGGCTAAACCAATTCTCGTCGTTATCTACAGCTTGCAATTTATTGCTTTGTTGATATGGCATTGTCATCAATGTTGTATAATGTGTGTCTGTTTTATTTTCTGTGATACATTCTGTGTTTTTATACATATTATATTGATTATGCGACATTGATTGATATTGCATTGAATTGTGTTCGGGAACACAAGAGCTCGGCTTCTGCATGTAATCTGACATGTACATGTGGCCGTAATGATTGAGCATGGACATCTGAGAGTTATGGGCGAACTCTTCAAAACTGGCTGCTGAAAAACTCTGCAGACCCTTGAAATGGTGATCTGAGTGTTGATCATAGGAATAGTTGAGATCACATTGGTATCGTTGTATATTGTTCATTGTGTTAAATTCCATAGTATTTGTGGTGGTATAAGGAGGTCCTTTGCCTTGTAATATGTTTGATGTGTAAGGGTCGTGATTGCGGTGATCAGATTTGTCTTCGAAGTTTAGCATATTATTTTTTAGATTTCTGTGGTCTAGAGATTCGTTTCTAAAACTAAATGTGTCACTTTGATTAGTACTGGGATTGCTTAAATTGTGATGTATATTAGTAAAATTTGTGTTTATACAAGATTCCATACTAAGCCGGTGAGGATTCATATTCATATTAGATAAAGATATGTCCTCACGGTTAAGGTGATTTTCTTTTTCAAAAGTACTAGTGCCACATTGGGCATTGACACCATGTGCTTCTGCCCATTTTCTTTTAACAGCTTCTTGAGCCTCTTCATTTTTCTTTTCAAGACCTACCCTCATAAGGGTATTAATAAAGTGAGTTCGAACTCTCATAGGGTTAAACTCTATTCTGCCAGTAGTATTTCCACATCCATCTCTCGTACACCCACATGGAAAGTTTAATCTATCAACTTGACATTTAATGCCACCCAAACTACACGAGCAATTAGCGGGGTTACAGACACCTTTACATGCGCAGCCACAAAATTCACGTGAAGTTCTTATATCTCTACATTCATCTTTTTCATACCCTTCAATTTTTCTCACACCAGCTGCTCTTAATAAAGCTCTTCTCTGCCTTGTAGGTACTGGTTGCAAAAAGTAATAACTGTCCAAATCTAGCTCTGATTCAGATATGTCACTTGTTTCTTCTTCTGTATCACTATCTTCACTTGATGATAGAGATACACCTTGTAAAGTGTGCCTCTCACTTTTTAATTGTTGTAGAACTTGTCTGTGTAACCGTCGCTGTTCTAGGGCATGCTCAGCTAGAGTGAATTTCTGGGTGTGACTGTGTGTCCATTCCATACCTAATGTTGAGCCTCCTTGAGATGGAACACAAGAAAAACCTTGAGATCTTGGGAAATAGAAAACTGTAACATTATCAAATTGTATATTGTGCTTAATTCTCTTTTGTTGGGGTTCTTCAACTATTTCATCATCACATTTTCTTTTAAGAGTGCTTTTGATGGGTTTATTGATTAATTCCACAGTATTGTCATTACCAATGTGGTCATTACTATCAGAAGAACTTGAATTGTTTTCTTCACATGCCGATTGTGTATTGCTTTCATCATTTTCACAAGGTAGTTGCAAATTAAAACTGGGTACCTTTGTATCATCTGGTGTCTCTGAGCCGAGCCCTGAGTCACTGCCATCAGATCGATCTTGGGCATCTTCTTCTCTATCAAGAAGGGTACTGTCAGGCGGCAGACTGCCAAGAGCAGAGTCTTCACTATCTGCTGTGTCTGTTTTTATGTCATCTATGTCACTTAAGGTATCATTGTCTTCTAACTTGATAGCATATTCTATTTTACTATCACTGCTCTCATAAAACGGAGAGTTATTAACATAATTTTGTTCATCATTAGAATTAAGATCTTCACTGTGAGCATCGCTGTCGTTCGCTTTTTCATCCTTTATCACAGGTAGATGTTCCTTATTATCTACTTGCTCCATTGTGAGCGCCTCTATTTTCCTAGATGCATTTGGTCCATCTTCAGATTTTTGCGTAATTTCGCTAGGTTTGTTGTCCATTGCTTTCTGTGAAAAAATAAAATAGTACATTACAACGATATATTAAATATCGTTTATTTTATAATGGTCAATAATAAAAGCCTTTAATTTATCTACTTATAACCACATTATAGACAAACACGTTAGGTTAAATTCGAAATTAAAAACTGTTGCACTGAAATTGAGTACTTGGTGCCGTCGGCTTTGAACGGGGCAGCATTATAAATCAAACAAAATGATAATACAAAACCGGTACCTGTTTCAAAAGCCCGTAGCGGCCTCAACGGGCTTCACTGGCATTCGTATGACTATCTTCGAATTCTCCAGTCCATTGTGAGTCACAACAAGAGACACTGTTCATGACCATGCACTCATATCAGCAGACAACAACTGAGTGAGAACTCATAACTTTTATTAATTTGGTTATCAATGTCTGCTGCACTAAGCAAATATCACTTCACACACACCGCAATAAGGTTCTTTTTAACGTTCACGAAATGATGGTGACGCGCCGTATCGTTCCCTATTTATTTATTTTCTGCTTTATTTTGATAGTCGCTTCACAAATATTTTCTACTACGACAAAATCACGTCGGCCAGTTATATGCGGTGACGCACTATTAGTTATAGAGCCTATTTGAAATAAAATGTACGATTAAAATTACATATCAAATGTTTTTATCGCACAGAGAGAGCTCACTTTTACAACAGCGAACTCGCCGTATCTCGCGTAATCGTGTACGACGACTCTTGAGCGACGCAGGCAAGATAGAATACGGCAAAACTCAGAAGGAGGCTAACATGCGATGTAGCGCGCGTCGGAGCGTCTTCTTCATTTGGTCGAGTAAAGCTTGCGTTGTTCGACGTGACGTTACCTCCCCCTCGCCCCTCCCCCCGGCCTTGCGACCCTCGGCACCGCGCTTACCCGTCGAAGGCGCGCAAGCGCTATCCTTCTCTCGCTTAGTAATAACAGCTCTATATTATATTTTACCTACCATTGTAAAGTATGTCTTTTTATGTTTTTTTATTCATGTTATAAATATTTTCGTTGGCTACACTTTTAGTATGTTTTCTAACGAATATAGACTGTATTGTCGATTATAATACACTTATGTATTGAAGCATGATGCATTTAGTTATGTATCGATGTTCATTGCTACTTTACGTAGATGAGTCAAGTATAATATTAATATTTTTTGTTAAATCTCTACACGATGTTAATAAAGGAAAAAAAAATAGAACTTTTTTAATCAGCTAATATTTATTGAATATACTAATTCCTTCTATATACATATATGGAGATATTTATACAATAAAAACAACGACGGAGGCTAAATTAAGTAATTATTTTTAAAATTTTAACTACGTAATATAATTTCTCCCTAAATTGTAGGAGATGCATCCTTACAGTTCACAACCTCTTGCTCTCTGGCCAACTCAACACCCGACAGGTCTTGTTCGACACAAACTATACGTCATATTATTACTACTGTATTATGCATACTTAGAAGTTCTACATTATTCTATAGTCTAACTGCAATTTAAGTACAATTGTTTTTTATTTTTTTTATTTAATACTAATAAAGAATCCTGATATTCTTCTGATCACTATACTTTTTTTTATTTTAACACATTTTTCTAATTACTACGGGGTAGAGAGATTTCACTTAGTGATAAGTCACTTTGTTTTTCATCTTACGGCCGTTTGGAGCGTGTTTATATAGTAGCGAGGCCAGTCGTGGTACAAAGGTACAAGCGTGTGGCTGTAAAGGCAGCAGGTTGTAGATTCGTTTGCTCCTCAATGAAATGACATATATAGTATTTTCATTTCCTCGCTGGTATCTCGCTGGTAACGAGGTAAAGGGCGGCGTTGAGTTCCGCCACTCAATACGCACCTCAGGAATTCGGCTGAAAGTGAGCAATGAACAGAAGTGTCATAATGGGAACGGTGTTTTTAAGCTCTAGGTTCTCAGGTTCCCTTTGTCTATCCAGTTGTGCGGAATTCGGCGTGAAGCTAAAAATATATACCGAAACTGACACGATTGGTGATAGAACCCACAACCATTGTATTTACAGCTAGACGCTGTCCCACTCCGTTGAGACGACCTCAGATTAAATAATGGCGTCATCTATACCTTTTATGATAATTAAATGCGTCTCTACATTTTTATAAATTATTGTCGCTACGATTATTCAGTGTATTTAATTTTGATAGAACCAAACTCCAATTGCATGTATTTTATGCATATAAAATACATGCAATTGGAGTTTGGTTCTAAAAGTAGAGTAAAGCTAAAAAAATATCGAATTTGAGGAGTTGTTTCTAACTACTTATTTCTAAGCATCAGTATGATGTGATAGTGTATATGTATGTAAATTGTTGCTTATATGCATAACTGTAATAATTTATTGATTTTACTGCAGCGTACATATAAAATTATACAAAAAAATATTAATTATTTACTAAATGTCATCTGAAATATTATAGAAAAATCCCGAAGCAGCAGGGTACGTAGCAGGCAGGTAGGCAAAGAGCACCAGGAACCCTAATGTTAAAATACTCCGTTGTAATTATTCTCCATATTAATTATAATACTGTATTAAGTAATTATCTATTTAGTTACATTACATCTACATAGGTAAATACTTAATATATCTTCGTATAAATTAAGTTTTGTCATTCAACACGCAATGTCTCTAGATGGTAAGCAAAGAACGTCAGTAATAAAGAGGAGAGAGAACGGAGAACACTGCCAACCCTGCTGTATGCTGAATACAGTGCAAAAGTAAAAAGAAAATTAAATTTTATAACTAAATATATTTCTCAGAGTATGTATTGTTAAATTGACTTCTACTCTATGCTAGCAGTGTGATTATATACTTTTACTTTTTACAGTCGTTTCGCTTTGGTTTTAACGACTTATTTTTCTTGGTTCTTTCTTAATCGATAAGCCTGTTGAATTGATTTCAATTTTGATTTATTTTTTAAAAATTTTCTATCTACGATATACTAATGTCAATACTTCATTTGTCTCTATATGTACTTCGAAAAGAATAAAAAAGAAACCAATTTCGTATTAGAATATGAGCAAAAAAAAAATATTGTAGCGGTCTTTATACACCAAGTAACGGAAGTTATGTAATATTTAGTTATGTAATATATAAAAACATGTAATCACTAGCTTCTTGCTAAATGAGGGGAAAATTATTATTTTTCTTATTAGGTAAAGTTTATTTTTAGCATAAATAATAATTAGTTTCTATTTAATTTATCATTTATATAATTTTTTATTGAATTTTATGGTCTATGAAAAACATTCCGCGAGGTAAGAGTGTGTGCGATAGTAATATATAAGTTTGCATGTTGAAATTACAATGCAAGCTGTAAATGATTGTAATAGAAAAGTAAGCTTCTTTAAACATCAAATTATAATGTTATTACCTATAATATTGTTAGAATATATTAAATACATTCCAAGAAAACAAAAAATATTAACCAATCATAACTTTTAACATAAAAACACACAAAACAAGCAAGCAAGCTTGTTTGTGCGTTTGTTCATGCTAATCTCAGAAATGGCTTAATCTATTTAATTTAAGTTTACACTATTGTATTTTGACAAGCTTCTCTTAAAATTTGGTGTGAGTTTTTTCGATGAAATTGCTATGAATAACTGTTTTATTGAATTGGCTAAAACTTTACTTTTCAGTATAAGTATACATACTCATACTGTTTTAAAAACAATAATAATATCAGAAATGAAGGTAGTATATATTCAGCTTCACGCTGTATCCCGCACACAGCAGGGTAGGCAGAGGGAATGAACGAAAAAGATACTTCGTTCCCCACTTTCTGCCGAATTCCGGAGGCATTGCTTGTGGGAGAACTCAACGCCGCACTTTGCCTCGACACCAGAGCGAAGAAATGGAAATATAAAATTAAGTAAATATTTC
>DVQM01000481.1:0-17116 GCA_018231645.1 Heliconius ricini
GTAAATATTTCATCTCCTCGAGTGGGGATCGAACCCACAACTAGTCGGTTTTACAAACACACTTTGTGCCACTGCGCCACGACAGGCCTCACATTTATCACATTTAACATTAAAGGTTATAAATTATATTATTAACTAAAACAAAATTGATAAGAATGTCATTGAAAATTTGATAAAATATGTAAATTATAGTAATATAATAGTATAAACGATTGTTCTTTCGATTTATATTCGAATGAATGAATTGATGATATCCTCGGTCTGGTAATAAAACAAGACGCGGGGTTGACTTTCGTCACAATTGCAAACACGCAATATGGACGTTTACAGTCACATATTTTGCCCCTGCGCCTGCGCCTGTGAACAGGCGGAACTGAACACTGATTGGCTTCGTTACAAGAGCGAATAAATTAAAATATAAAGTATTTAATTCGTCAAGTGGAAATCGAAACCACAACCTTTTGCGTTAGCAGTCGCACTATTATTAGATAGCAATGCTCTGAGTAAAATCTTTTGTAAGTGATCAACATACATTGTATATTTATTTCCAAAACCCAAATATATATATTTCTGTTTATATATGTGTATATATATATTTCTGTTTTCGTATCGTCGTAATAATTTTTCCACCGCACTACGCCCGCTCCTCTTGATCTATTCCTACAATTTGGTTGCCTGGAAGAGATCACTATTAGTGATAAGGCCGCCTTTTCACATTTTATTCTCAAAGCTCTTGTATTCTATAGTTATTTTGGTGTGAAATAAAGAGTTTTATTATTATTATTATTTAATTTTATTTTTGTAATAAGAAAAAATATCTATTGATTTGACCTCTGTCACTATAAATATATTACAAAATTTTGCTGTTATAATACAAAATTTTCAATTTATTCAATAAATGATCGGTTTGAAACGGGCAAAGCCGCAATTAGGTTGCTAGTATCATATATTTATCTCATTTCTAATATAAAAGCCGGTTGTTATAAATTTAATTATTCATTACAATTTGTATCTAGTTATAATGTAAACAAATTATTATTCAAATATTACAATGACATTTATTTATTCCCTTAACAATATTGAACAAAGTTAATTTTATTTGTAAATCAAATTCCCCATAACGAAGTAACATAATCTGTACTATTTTATTGTCAAGCCCCATATGTTCACGAACACATATTACTGCTTTGAATTTATTTGAATTGAAATTTGATTCGTTAAACCTGTATTAGCATATGTGATTGATATCAATGAAATCAAAAATATTTGTATAAAAAAACATATTTAAGGTTCCGTGCATCAAAAGGTTAAAACGGAACCCTTATAGAATCAATGTGTTGTCTGCCTGTCAAGACTTTTTATTTATCTCGAGATCGTAGCAAATTGAAATTAATATCTATTAAATACCCAAATCTACGGTCATTTTAAATGACCACATAAAAGATCAAAGTTAAATTCAAAGTTAATAAGTCAACGCAACCGAAGAGTTTAGTACCATAAAGTGTTATTGTTATTGGCTTGGTATATAAATAGATTGCATTTAAAGATTGTGTATTCAAATTTAAAACTCTACATTAGTATACATGGAATTAAATGTTAATATTGCTAATATTTAAAAATAAATAGGTATTTCTACAAGGTCGTTCAGTCAGGGATTTTAATTTACTAATATAAAAAATCGTTTCATCGAGAGGATTAAAACTAATCTTTACCGGTAACAATATAATTTTAAATAACACATAATGAAGTAACAAATTATTGTTTTTAATATAAACCTTTTGTTATAAGCTGTATCCCGCACGCTGCAGGGTAGGCAGAGGGTAACAAGAGTTAAGACTCCGTTCTCCACTTTGTGGCAGAACTCAACGCCGCGCTTTTCCTCGACACCAGAATAATAATCCAATCGAAGTAATGGAAATATAAATTTAAGTAAATATTCCATCTCCTCGAGTGGGGATTGAACCCCAACCAATCGGGTTTACAGTCACACTTTGTGCCCCTGCGCAACGGCTAGCATCTAAAACTTATATTAATTATACATAAATAGCAGTAAATAATACCTTTAGTTGTATAAAACATTAATGTCATTATGATTCAAACAATATAATACATATTTTAAGAGTAAACGACGTAAAAACAAACGTGCGGATGAATAGCAATTAAATGTTATAAGTTATTTTCTTGAAATTATAATACTATATGTCATTTACTAAACGTGACTCACGGTAGAATGTCGAGTGACATTTTTTTTTATGAACATGTATGTATGTATTTAACTCACCACAGATACGATATCGCACAATAGATAATGATATTGCACATCATGGTAATAAGTTCAACTCCCAATCTGTGTAGAAATCATAAGTGGCTGAAAGCAAAAAAAAATATTGATAAGTGGCTGAAGGCAAAAAAAAATATTAGCCGTGGCAAGCATATGGATAAGAGAAAAATACACGAAGGGCAGGCGGTGGCTGTAGAGGACGTGCACGTGAAATCTTGCAACGTATCCCATTGCCAAAAAGTAAATACGTTTTTAAAGTTGCTAAATAAATTTATTTTAAAAATAGTTTGAACAAAGCCTAAGTGAAAATTTTTATATTTAAGTGATATATTAACAGTTACCAACCTGCCAGCAATTATTCGTACAATAATATCTAAAACAAAACTCTTACACAAAACAAAACTCTTACACAGTATCCCATATTCACTAGTGTCATCAACATATGCGGAGTCAGCTTAGCTTATCGAATCCGCAATGAAGAGGTACAGATTGGCAGGTACTAGCGAGGATGTCACGGCATGAAGAAGAACATGCTCAGCTGGTTAGGGCGCGTCGAACGAATGAATGATGAAAGAATGGCAAAAAAGATTTATGATGGAAAAGTGAATGGTAAGATAGGTAGGGGAAGACTTCGGTTGATCTTCGAAAACATAGTATCAAAGATACTGGACGATTTGCACGTAAAAAGTATGAGGCCCGGATGGCATGCAAGAAGAGGTTGATGACAGAGGACGAGGCGAAACAGGTATGAGAGACCGTAGCGTTTGGCGCTCCGTTCTCTCTGACTACCCCGCTAGAGATAAATCATGAAGCTAGTTTAGTTTAGTTAAAACGAAAAGTAGACCATTCTTCGATATAACGAATATTTTCTGATTCCATTCAAATCGACCGGTTGCACTGTATTACTTCAAAACAAAATTAATAATAACAACATAAAAATACAAACTGCTTTATAGATTCACGTATTTATCCAACCAAAAGATTTTATTATATATATATGACCGATGGTTCTATATGTTGGGTTACCTTTAGCCAAGCCAAGCTTTTTGGTGAGAATAGAATAGTAGATTCGTTCTTGCATTACATGAAATTACATGTACACAATAAGAAGTATTTGGCTTAATCATTGCGCCCGTCGTAACTTTTTATTGGTCATAAAGCCGAGCCGTGTTTGGAAAATTGTAACATGTCAAACTCCCAAGAGTAACAATCAATTTTGTACTACAGTATTATTTTCATTAGAAGAAAAATAAATATATAATCTAAATGTGTACATGGGCGTAGAGAAGAGGGGGTGTGTTGGTCGTGAGAAAAATTAAAAAAAACATCTTCTATACATATACATATTTGTTCAAAGCTAAGTATCTCTAGATCTTCAATAATATTTAACTCATTTATAGCTATAGAAGGGAAAATATATTTTTATATAATGTAATAATTAACTATGTGTATTCTAAAATACACATATTCATATTATACACATATACATATTCGTCGTTCACATTTACTTTTTTAATTAATTTAAATAGGCAATCGAGTGATCGAAGTCCTTGCAATTGTTTTTATGCACGTTGTAAATTGACGCATTCATATATAATAAGTGGAGTTTAATAAAATATATCTTTTTATCGTATCTTTACTGATATTGATTACCGGTAACCAATCCTTTTATAATATAGCTATTAGGGTTGGTATTTACAATAATCTTTTTCTTCTGAAATCATTTTAAAATCCTATATTTTTTGTATAGTGTAGTTTTAATTATTTTTTTATTATACGGGCAGTTTTACTATCTTTAATTTGATGATATTGTAAACTAGTTTATTTTAATGATTTAAGTGTAATATTGAAATACTTGACACTCGCGAATCTCGGAGTTATGTCAACAACAAACATGGGCGTAGGAATAGGAGTTGCCCGTTGGTCCGTGCCCACCTCACAATAGTATTGTGCCCACCCCAGAAATTTTACAACCAAACAATTTACCTGAAAATTAAAAAAAAAACATTTACACAAACGCTTATGGATACAAAATGTACCTAAAACTTGTGAAATCTGGCAGATATTGTTAATCTATTTCAATATCGTAATCACATCAATTTATTATAATACTAGATATAAGTAGATAATGTCAATACATTTACACACTACATTTGGTACTATAATATATATACACGTTATTTTAATAATTACAAACCAAAAGTTTTAAATTGATTGCCTGATTTCAAATTATTTTTTAAAATGCAAACTGAATTGCCATTACAGTTTTACGCGCTATATTGAAAAAAGTTTCGTGTACCGAACTTTTGCTCCGATTTCAATGTTTTGTTCTCTGTTATTAGCTTTATAAAAGGGTGTCTATTCAGTTTAAGCTGAATGCAGGTTTTATATTACTTGTTAGCAAAATATTTACAGAGTTAATATATATATATATATATATTTTTTAATAAAAATATTAAACCACATACATGTAATATACATGTATAGTGTTGAGTTGAGTGCCAGTCGTGGCCCCGGGGCACTAGCGTGTGACTGTAAACGGGGCAGGTTTAGCGTTCGATTCCCACTCGAGGAAATGAAATATTGAATATTCTAATTTTCTTCGCCGTGCTCTGCTGCTTGGCGTTAAGTTCCGCCGCTCAACGTTCCGTGCAGAAAATGGGGAACGGTGTGTTTTAACACTAGGTTACCTCTGACCCTGTTGTGTGCAGGATACAGCGTGAAACTAATAAAAAAATATATATTATCGTGGTACAATAAAACGTCATCCAATTACAAATTTAGTGGTTGTAGGTTTAATCCCCACACGGGGGAATGCATCATGTTTATTTTCACGCTATGGTAGACAAAGTGCCCGGAGAAAATTCCGCATCACCCTGCAGACTCAAATTCAGGTGGAAAGAGGAGAACGGTGGCTTGACTCACAAATTACAAAGAGGTTATAAAAATCAAAAAATAAAACTTGTTTTAGGCATGAAAAATAAAGATATACATGTTTTGTTTCAGTGGCCTCGACATAGTATCAATTCGTCAGCTCGTAGTCCTTCTTCGCCTGCTCTCCCGCCAAGGAAGATCTATTATATGCACTATACATCAGCCGTCAGCATCTCTTTTTTCACTGTTTGATCGCGTGTACGTGTTGGCTAGAGGACTTTGTTGTTATCAGGTAAGACTGTCAGGAACTTGTATTTGTATTACCTACCTACCACTTACCTACTAAAGGAAGATAACAAATTAATAAAAAACCAGCCAAGTGGACCGCCAACGAAACGAAGGTTGTTTATCTATAAAAACGGCAAGAAATTAACATTTTTTGTATCGTATCCTCCTTAAATATTTATTTTATGTAAATTATGTTAGCTATTTGTTATTATAGCGGTAACATTATCTGTGATAATTTCAACTATCTAACTGTTACCGTTCATGAGATACAGCCTGGTGGCAGCGGAGACAAACAGACAGGCGAACAGCTGTGTTTTAACAATAGGGTGCCGTTTTACCTTAAAAATGGTAATAGGATTAAGTACTTCTTAAAAGTATACATTTCCCTTAATTTATCACTTTTTATTCATTTAAAATTATTATTAATATTTTATAATAATATAATATCAAAAAGATAAATAAATGGAGTTCATTAACCGTTAAATGCGAAATGTGATTTAGAACAAACAATTAATTTATCTTTTAAGACATTAAATCCAATTTTTAATTAACACAAGCTCATTTTTGGAATAAAATTCAGAACTATAAGCTATAATAATAATAATAGCCTTTTTTTACATTATACAATATATATATTTTATTTGATTTATTTTTTAGCTTCACGCTGTAATCCGCACATTGCAGGGATCGCAAATGGAACCTGAGGAGCTTGTATTAAGACTGTTTGTACGACATCCCATAAGACACTTCCGTTCCCACTTTCCTCCGAATTCTAAATGCATTGCATGCTGAGATCCACCAGATCTCAACGCCGTTTCTTTCGATTGTGCCCGTGCGTCACGACTACCATAATTACTAATAATAATGTTGATTTAATTTTCCGACACCGAATGAAGATTTTCTCTCTTGCTTTCGATTTTCTATCATAGGCCTCCCACTAGAGGTTGCTACAGAATGTAATAAATTAAACGAACCTAAACCTACTTATACTCCATTCTCTATAACAAAATATAATTAATAAACTCCTTTAAATTGATACTTATTGGTAGGTGAGGCCAGTCGTGGCGCAGGGGCACAAAGTATGACTGAAAATCGCCTGGTTGTGGGTGCGAACTCGAGGAATTGAAATATTGAAATATATATATACAATGCCTCCAGAACTCAACGAAAAGTAGGACGAGACGACGCTGTGTCTAACACTAGGCTCCCTCTGCCTACCCTTCTGTGTACGGGATACAGCTTGAAGCTGATTTAATTTTAATTTTTAATTTATTGGTAGATTTCACATACAAAACATATATTTCATAATTAATATGACTCTCTCTATCTTATTCGTATAATATTATTTTAAGGACTGAATAAATCATTTGATTTGGGCTTAAAGTTTTCGTTTGGCACATTCGGTGCCGACTTCAGTTGAGTTAATTAACCTCCTCGTGCCAGACAATCAAAGTTCTTGACTCCCGAACGTTACGCTCTATTAGTATAGCTATAGGTACCTACTTGATGACTTCGCCAAAAGTAAAATTCTGGAATAAATTTGATCGAGTTTGGAGTTCTGAAAGCGGCTGCGATTGTTGTGATTAGATAAGATTGAAGAGACGTGTGACGTAAACGATATTAACACGAAAAGATTGAAGTTGATTTGGTTATTGGCCGTCGTGGCGTGGAACGAACGAACAAATAAATTTGTTTCTAAATTTACTTCAATAAATACAATACTTTACTAAGTAAATTACTAAGTAATATTTACTAAGTAAATTTACTTCAATAATAATATAAAGTCCACCTTTGTACACGATCTTGTTTTAATGTTTTTGTCTATTATATATTTTAGTACAATTAAGAATATTTAATACAATATTTATTTATTTATTGTTCAATAAGTTACCTACTTAGTTACATTGTATTGTTTTCTATTTATCGAGTAGAAAACAATAGAACTATTACTTATTGAAGTAAGGTTATGGGTATGTACAAGGAAATTTCTTTTTCAATATTTACATATCCTTTTACAATTGTATATAAATATTTGTAATCAAGGCCCTTTAGCTCTCTTTCTTTTAATTAAAGGTTATCCTTTCTTATTTTCTTACTTTTATACTATCTTAAGGACAACAATATGAATTTTATTTCAATGCCTGTACAATTTTACTTCTTATGACTGTTAATTGGCTTCAATATATTTGACGCCGTATCCCGCATATAAGACAATGCTATCCCCGTTATGACAGTTCCGTTCCCCACCTTCCGCCGAACTTTTGAGGCCTTGTTTACTGAGTGGAGGAACATGTCAGGTTCCCTCTGCCAGCCTTGCTGTTTGTGGAATACAGTATGAAGCTGCCTTTAATATTCATAGCTTACTAACGCGCCTACCGAGCGTAGAGTAGTAGTAGAGGAAACTTAAGGCCGAAATTAATTGAAATAAAATGAAAAAATTAAAAAAAAAATGTAAAAAATAAAGAAATCACATAGATTTATAAACGTTTCGCTATCATTGAAAATATAATTCAAATGTCAATGTTAGTAACAGATACTTAAATTTTTAAATATTGGGAAACTAGGTCAAACTCCCGTCGGCCATGAATATTGTGTAGTTCAGATTATTTCCCTTGAGGGGTAATAGATAGACAGACAGAACAGACACTTTATTAATTTCAAAAGTTTTGGAAATGAAGTCCATACTATTTCGATGACAAGTCCAATCTTATTTACTTAATCAAATATTGAGCCGCTTCCGCCGCAAGGTTTATCACAATCACAATATAAATTTACATTTTCCATTATATTTTAATATTATATTAGGCGAAAATAAAATTTGCCGACGACCCTTTTTAACAGAACATTTTGCACTATGGACTGTAATAAATTAGGACCTAATATTTAAAACCACGATTCATCAGACAGGCACATTAAAACCTTATTCATTTTGGTAAAAAAAAGTATATAGCATAATTAATTAATTCAGTAACTATGGGGTATATACTTATATATATTTAATAAATAGAAATAATAAAAATAATCTTTAGAATATCTGTTAAATCTTTGATTAAGTATTTCGATATAATTAAATATGTGTAGGTTAATTCGTAGGTTAGTTCGATATAATTAAATATGTGTAGTTAAATATATATACAACAGATGTGTTTCCCAACTTTTGGACGGTAATAGATTAATCTTTAAGTCAATTAACCGATTGTTTTGCAGGAGTATTCAAATTTGGTCTAATTAAAACTCATAGAGTTTAAAGAAGACATAATTAGTCACGGTTAATATTATTATAAGTCACGGTTTGTTCTTCATATATACAATCTGTTAAAAATATTCTTATATGAGAAAAAAAAGCATTCAAATTACTTCCGGTTAAGCCACGCAAAGAGGAATATTTATCATACAAGAATATGAGTGAGATTTGACCGAGAACGTGTCCGTCACGACATTATAGTGTAAAACCTTCCCAGTTGTCAACATAAGAGTCACTCTCACTCTCTTCCGTTCGATGTAACTAATAATAATCTGCATGCATTTGGCCATCTTTATGTAAATAAAATTTTAGTCAATTCATTTAATTAATTTGGAATTCGCAATTTAGTTTAACAATTTTGCTATGTTGCACGTATATTATGATTCTAATATATCCAACGATCGTTTAGAAATTTTGTGACATTAAACATTTGGCTGAGAAAAGTTGGTAAAATAAAACTACCGAGCGCCCACGAACTTCTTGCAATTTTCATATTTCTTTTCTCGTCATATATCTTGTTTGTGACTTTTATTATTGGGTCTGCAGCGCCGAAGTGTATAAAGCTTTCAAAACTTTTGTGAAATAGTAATCTACACTTATAATAATATTACAATTATTACAATAATATTTTTTTACTTCTATACTCAAAACTTTAAACCTATGGTCTGTTTAACTCTAGATTTAACACTGTTTTTACAGTAATTTAATAAAAAATGCACTTATTTTTAACATTTCAAAAATAATTTATTCCACACTTACGAAAGAAAAATATAGGTCGGTTTCCAGGAGGTGCGGGTTCGAGTCCCACTACGTTCAAATTTTTATAGGTTTCTAAATAAGTAAAAAATGTACATTCTGTTTAATAATATCATATAGACAGGTAACTTGTGTGGTAATTTTTTATTGAATATATTGATAACTTATGGTTGTCCGATTCGATTCCCAATCGTGGATTAAATTATTTTGAATTCCGCGTTCTAGTTACGAGACAAATCATGACCCAAGTGAGGTCCGCAATTTACATGCAATATTTCGAAAATTGGGTGACAAATGGATTCCGAAGTGCGTTAATAATAGTTTCCTCTGCATGTTCTCCTTTATGCCGGATACAGCGCGTACCTAAGACACGATAGTCAGACGCAACATAGAAACCTAGTGTGAAACACCGTTCCCATTGAAACATAAACAACCAACAATCCATTTCGCCACTTTCTGTCGAATTCTCCAGACATTGTATATTGAGTCGCGAAACTATACGCTGTGAGTTGCCCCGTTGTTAGTGTAAGGAAAATTTAAATATTAAATATCTTAATCCAGAGGCGTAAGCAAAGCCTTTAAGTTTTCCGTTTATTAATCACGCTTTCAGAAATCCATTTTGTTAGATGTGATAAAATAACGTTACGAGTAAAAGTTGTAATCTTAAAACTCTTTGAGTTCACAGAAAGCGCAATTACATTTTATAGAATTTGGATATATTGCCTAAATCCATTACTTTCTTATTCTTGATCATTTTAGAATATTTTTTTTTTACAGGGTGCAGCTCCTATGTTAGTACCATATTTATCTGAGATCGGCCATATATGTCCAACCACTCACAATCCTGCAGATTTTGTACTGGAAACTCTTCACGGCAACGCAGAAGCGAGTGCCCAAATGTCTGAATTGTGTCAAAACGGGAAACTTTGTAGAAAACTTGATCGAATGACCGTAAGGGGCGGGCGGTGAGTTAACTTTTATTGTTATCATTTACAAAGTTAGCAAATAAACGTGTTCGCCCTTGTCCCGGAAACGGCCCGAAATGAACCACTTAAAAGACTTATTTGCTACGATTTCTTTTTCATTTCAAATAATTTCAGGAAATAATTGACACAATTTGGTAAAAATGTGAATTAAAAATACTGTTATATTTAGTATTTTTGATTCTCATTCATTGAAAGGTATTTGCAAAGTGAACTTCTTATTTTTAAATGTTGTGTGTTGGAAACTTAGGAGTTGTTCAATTATACCTTAAAATTAATTTTATAATATATAAGTGTTGTTTCAGTTTAACACTTAAATACCTATAACTATAATTTTACTTATTGCTACTTTAGGAAACCGGTTCTTCATTCAGATGAATCAATACAAAGGATATTCGTGGAACATGTAGCGAGAGAACATTTACAGAAAATGGATTTTCCTACCACATTTCTAACTCAATTTCTTATATTGAGCAATCGAATGTTCTTACAGACTAGAAGAAATTCAGTAAGTTCTTCAAATTTAATTTTTCTTCTTCACATATTCCTTACAGAAGAAAAAAGGCAAGGAACCTAGTACCTAGAAGATATTGCGTAATGAGTAGTATAACAAACTCTTGGCTTATAAAGAGGTCGAATCAGTCCACCGTAACGGCCTCAACAAACAAACATCCATTCATAAATATTTGCCATAATAAAACATAAATATTTTTATTATACTTTGTATATTTCAGATAAATTTATGGATTCAATTGCTACACCATGTCAGTGCTGCCATACTTCTAGGTGGGATTTTCTTTCTGATCGGTAATGACGGGAACCTGCCCATTGCCAACTTCAAATTTTGTCTCAGTTGCATTGTATTCTTTATGTATACTTATGTGATGATTCCTGTCTTAATATGTAAGTTTATTTTCGATTTATATTATTATTACCTTCTTTTATATTTTTAATACCTTCTAAAGAATATTTAAATAGTTGTACAATTTTTTTTAAGGCAGTCGTGGCGCAGGAGCATTAAATGTAACTGTAAAATCGACTGGTTGTGGATTCGATTCGATTCCCACTCAAGGAAGTGAAATATTTTTTTACATTTATATTTTCATTTCTTCGCTCTGGTGTCAAGGCAAAGCGAAACGTTGAATTCCGCCACTCACCGCAATACCTCCAGAACTCAGTGGGAAGTGAGGAACGGAGTGTCTTAACACTAGGTTCCCTCTTCGTACCCTGCTAAGTGCAGGATACAGCGTAAGGCACAATTTTTTATTGTACTAATTGCTTGAAACTTAATATCAAGCGATAGTTAATATAGAATGAGCTCACTAGTGGTCCCGTCTGTCTAATTTATGTTTCTTTATATATCAAAAAAAATATTTTAATTATTTATTATTTATTAAGTCTAATTTATCTTCTTACATTTGCACCTAAAAATATACATACACAATTTAAGATACAGGCTATCAAATTAAATTTTTAATATGACACCCCTAAAAAACTTAGTTCAGATTGCCTTCTTGCCTCCAGAGAAATAAGACTAGTTTTCATAAATACAAATCGGTATAAAATCTTATTAGAATTCTTGAATTGTAAATAGAAATTTAATATACCAATATTCCAAAATATTTTTAATTTAAAATCACAATGGAATTAGCCTTCAACAAAATGCTTAAAATAGTAAATTTTTAGCTCACTTATAAAATGATCAAGTAGATGAAAATTTTATTCTTAACTTAAGTGAATTAATTGTTGTAGTCATTTATATAATTATTAAAGTTCTTTCATCTAGAAGGAGCATTACTTTTAAATTGGTAGGTTTATACTCGAAGATAAAGAGAATTGTGAATGACTGGTGTTTCAGAGTATTGCATAAGCTTAATTGATTGGAGTGCACATTGTGTTACTTACAGGAGAACATATATTATAATGCTATAACGGCTTGTGGAAATTAAGTGTTTAATATTTTTATTTTCTTCGCTTCGATACGCAGTGTCTCCAGAATTAGGCGGGAAGTGGAGAGCGGTGTGTCTTAACACTCTCTATGCCTAACCTGGTACAGCGTGAGGCTGAACAAAAATATATGTGTAGTTCGTATTGATAAATTTTCTTAGCGCCATTGTGTCATTCTAAACATTATACATAATGTCTGAATTTGATTAAATTTCTCTGCAATTACTCCAAAAAAATTAAACTTTTCAAATGAAGAAGATTCGAAAATATTTTTGGATAAAAAATATGGTAGTAAATTTTATACATTCCTATACAAAAATGTGAAAGTGTACACCATGGTATAATATACATGACAAAAACTTTGCCCCCATACATCCCGCCATGTAATAACCCCAGAGGCTTTGAACTCTATTTACATAGAAGGGTCAATAAGAGGCCTTTTATACCAATTTCCACAACTCATGTTATCCTAATGGATATCATTTTAGGAGTTACTTACCTACTTTTATCTATAGATTTTCGTTACATTGAATGAGCAGTTATTAATGTAAAACATGTTGCTCAATATAAAAAAAAACAGCTTCACGCTATATCCCGTACACCGCAGGGTAGGCAGAGGGAACCTAGTGTTAAGACACTGATCCCCACTTTCTGCCGAATTCTGGAGGCATTGCGTGTGGAGTAAATATAAAAGCTTATGCAATATAAATTAAAATAAGTATCTAGATATTTTAGTGATGCGATTACAAAAAAATATCGAACAGTTCAATCACATATCTACGACACTTAACTGAAAATACTGTCGACGAATCGAAGTCGCCCTGAAGTAAGGCTTCTGGACTTTAGGGCATAATTAAAAGTAAGAAATGTTTTAAAATCAAATTTGCGCGGCCTTCTATCAATAATTTAGAGGCGGCCACGACTCGTCGACAGTACTGTATATCGCTAAAGGCTTAATAACATAAGATTACAATCAGTATAGGGTTTAATAAATTTTGAGCTTAAGTCACTCCTATACAAGTACACACATAATTATGTGTACTTGCTAATATAAACTATAAACAAACACCTATATGAATATAAAATTTATGTGTATTTGTTTTTAGTGTTCTAAAAACTGAATGTATTGTTTCAGTTCCTTTGGAACTCCGGATGTTGAGAAGAGAGTATTTTAATCACTGGTACAGTTTAAAGGCTTATTATGCAGCTCTCACGCTATCCACGATGCCCATTATGGTATGTTACATTTACGTGTATTACGTTAAGATTTTTTTAGTTTCACGTTCCCTCCCGCACATTGCAAGGTAGGCAGAGGGAACATGGGAGCCTAGTGTTAAGACTCTCCTTTCCCATTAAGACACTTTTAATCCCCAGATTCCGCCAAATTTTGAAGCACTGCGTGTTGAGTGCCTAGACACCAGAGCGTAGAAACGAAAATATAAATATAAATAAATATTTCGAACGAACCCCCAAGCAGGCGCTTGTACAGTCACACTTTGTGTCCATGCGCCACGCTGTATATATATTTATTTATATACACATATTCATACGAACTATAAATATACATAAAAAATAGAACATGATAAAATAAGGAAATAAAGTTATACAATCTGATAATGTAGTATTCTAAAACATCCACTTCTTATAAAGTATGTTACAACACAAGGATTCATAAAGCTTATGTTAGCTTATGTTGTCGCCTATCCTTTTGCGTACAAAACTTGAAATATGTTTTTGTTCAACTTTCTAATAAATTACTTTTATAATAAGAGGTGATGGAGGCGGATGCCCTAGACTTACTTCGCTCCACAAGCTACTTAGCACTTTGCTCTGAGTAATGATAAAAAATTAAAGCTCTTTGAGTCTGAGAGTCTGCAATGAGACACTTATGCCACGACGGCCTCTATAATTAAAAATAGTTAAGAAAGTCAGTCGTGGCGCGGGGGCACAAAGTGTGATTATACACGCGACTGGTTATTGGTTCAAACCTCACTCGAGGAAATAAAGTATTTATTTAATTTTAAATTTCCTTGGCTTCGCTCTAGTGTTAAGGGAAAGCGCAATGTTGAGATTTGCCACTCAACATGTAATGCTTCCAGAATTTGGCGAAAAGTGGGGAACGGAGTGTATTAACACTAGTTTCCCTGTTGTGATGAGCGTAATAAAGCTTGAAGCTGATTCGATTATAAAAGAAAGTTATAAATATATATATTTATTTTTTTCAGTTTTGTTTAGGAACACTGTTTATAACCATCTGCTATACAATGTCTGGGCAACTTCTGGAAATTGACAGATTTATTCTGTTCTCAGTTAGTGGAATTTTAACAGCCATATGTTCAGAAGGGCTTGGATTACTTGTGGGTTGCATATTTAATGTTACTGTAAGTTGTTCTATGCATATATGAATTATTTAACTAACACAATTCTATTTGTCTCGAAGCTCTCAAAACTCGGGAGATATTCCTATAAATAAAACATACTAACATCGCATTCGCATTGAATAGCGAATTTGTCGTAATTTTATTCTATTCATTTGTTCATAGAAAATATATTTATTAGATATAATATATAAATAATAAACTATATTTAATCATTATTTAGTTCAGTTAAAAATAAGAATGAGACTCTTCTGATTATAACTTCTGATTATATTAAAATTTTACATTATGAATTACAGAACGGATCCATCGTCGGCCCAGCAATAGTAGCTCCATTACTCGCATTATGCTGTTACGGGATGGGCTTTGGCGCCTTTATAGAAAAAATAATGCACTTCTTAATGTCAATATCGTACTTGCGCTACGGCTTAACCGGATTCTGCCTAGCGTTGTACCAAAAGCGGCCACTTATGGAGTGTCACAGTGACTTCTGTCTATATTCAGATACAAATATACTGTTAAGAGATATAGGAATGGCCAACGCTAGTTACGGAACTCAAGTCTTAGGTTTGGTACTGTTTACAATATTGCATAGGCTAGTTGCGTACTTTGCCTTAAGATACCGTTTGACAACTGAGTTTACCAGCAAATTTATGACTTATATTAGCAAATTTCTTAAATACAGATAAATTATATGTTTTTTAAGATATCAAATAATGAAAATACATTTCATTTGAATAATATACGGGTACGGTAATATACTTTATTTCTTATTTTTTTTATATTTTTTCCGTTCTCTGGCATAAATTTGAAATACGACACGTGAAAAAAAGTTGTCAGAGAATGTCAGATAAAATAATCAAAAAATAGCTGGATTTACCAAATTGTTTTATATACAAAATAAAAAGAAAAAAAAATATTTTTATTTAATTTTTATTTATAGTTTAGAAGAGGTAAATATTGGATAGGTATTGTAATAATTGTAATCTGTGATGTCGTTTTAGGTTTGCTTGAAAAAAAAAATACTTAAGAAGCACTATGTACTAAAAATGGATTTATATATTTTGTAAAAATATCTTTCTTGATATTAAACACAGAAGCATTGTACTACTATAGAATAAATAATATATATATTTATATTTTAATAACTTCTTTATGTGTTTCTTCTCAAAAATAAACTCACTTTTGTAAGATACATATACATATGCATTAACATGTGTTACATAAAATAATAATTTATGAAAATTAAACAACTAGAATTATGTTCAGCAATAATATTTTTTATTTTTGTAACAAGGCACAGAAGGCTAGTGATATACTAGCCTTCTGTGCCTTGTATCAACGAAGTAAGGAATTATATTTTTTTATTTCTTAATTTTCTTTTTTTTTTTAATAATACATAGCATGGACTCCTCGTCATTTGATTTTTAAATCCAATTTTATTTACTTATTATTAGAATAATTATTGAATAGATATAATAAAGGTGTTAGAAATTTAATAAGAGTTTTATTATTGACTTTTCAAAATAAAATATAATGTGGATACCTCATGGGCGTAGGAATAAACAAGAGAAGCTCTTTTTTT
Source organism: Heliconius ricini (assembly GCA_018231645.1). NCBI lineage: Eukaryota > Metazoa > Arthropoda > Insecta > Lepidoptera > Nymphalidae > Heliconius > Heliconius ricini. The sequence continues at coordinate 16,337 of DVQM01000481.1, forward strand.
AGATTAGCTCTGAAGTGATTAAATTTTACATTTTTTTTTACATTTTACAACCTTAGGCAGCTTTTGTATTATAAACAATATTTGGTATAAATGTTATCAGTAGTTGGTTTTTTAAATGTGTTAAGTTGTATTTTCATATTTATTTTCAAGCTTCAATATATATGTTTTGTTAATTCAAGTCATTCATTCAGTAATTCAATATATATATTTAAGAACCCCGACTTCGTCATGACTAATGATCAAAAATGTTTTTATGTATGCACCAGAAACAAAAAATATTTGAAAAAATCACATACCTCCGCATATCTCTTAAACTAGGGGATTGAAGTTTGCATGGTGTACAACCTTTGATTTTATTCCCTCGTATCTAAACCATAACATCCAGAAGGTAAATTAATATAAAAAATGTGAAATCATCTAGATCTCCTCTAATAATGGGCGGTCCACGAGTATCTATTGTTGGCCACCTCTTATTTGTTTTTTATATTAACGACCTACCATTTTATGTGAAAATCGCAATGTTCGCAGATGATGCCTCTTTAATATTCAAGGTTGACATGAAAAAAAATATGAAGAAGTAAGTAATGCATTATCGCATATTCTTCGTTGGTTGATTGATATTCACAGTCTAATGTTGTATGTCAAAAAAATTAAATGTATTGAGTTTAGAGGTGTAAAGGAACGAAATCGAGCGTACCCATATGTATACAGTACTATAACAAACAGTACTCGTTACTTTCGTATCGTTTCGTTACTCGTTACTCCTTATACGGTATAACT
>DVQM01000482.1:0-17113 GCA_018231645.1 Heliconius ricini
TGCTGGCGACGTGACTCTACCACACGTACTTTAGTCGCTTCTTACGACACCACCAATACCAGGATGATCCTATTCTAGGCCGGGATCACACGGGAAAGAAAGTTAAGAAAATAAGTAAGCTATATGCGTGAAGGTAAAAAGAAAAAAAACAGACTGAGTTCAAGTCAGACTAATGCAGGAAGGATTCCGTATCATTATCTATAAAAACATAAAACTTATGTACCATACAATTATCTGTAAAGATGTTTATTTTATTCAGATTTTTAGTCTTTGTTGATATAACGGCGACAATTTTGACTATCTAACTTTCACAGTTCATGGCGACAGATCAACAGTCAGACAGCCAGACAATCAACTATGGGTCCCACTGTGTACCCTTTGGGTAAGGAACTTTGAAAACAGTAAAAAAATAAATCTGTATATCCAAAAATAATCTTACCATTACTATTCTCAGTTTTTATTTGTAATGAGTCATCTGGTTCAACCTCTATATGAAAAGATAGGTGGTTTGTCTCTAAATGTGGATTTTGGTTCATAAAAGTGTCTGTATTTTCATTAGTTCTGTCATTACATTCCAAATGATTATTTACTTTATGTGTAAATTCTGGAGCAGGCTGTAAATTTAAATTAAATTATATGCATAAATTGTATTGATAATATGTTGTAAAAAATATTTTAAATCAATACACTTTGTTCTCAAAATATGAAAAATATATATAGAATTAAAGAATAGAATTAAATAAAACATATTCATATAAAGCCTAAATAAAAAAAAGGTTAATTAAGAAATATAGTGGGTATGTGGTGGTACTTGTATAAAATATGGGAACAATATGTAAACAAAAGAAATAATACTATAATATCTTCATTGATTGCCATCAATTCTTTTATAATTTCAGGCAGTGGAACTTCTATGGTTTTCTTCCATACTGTTAAAAGACTTCAAGGCATCTTTCACACTAGGTACTTACATCTAACAAAGTTTTTTTTATTATTTATAACTTAATTGGATTGTATACATACAAGTAAATATGTACCTTATATGAATGTATAAACTAACCATACCTTATTAATATTAGTATCATCGTCACATTCTTTTTGACTATAGAAACAAGACTCTTCCTTAGCCTCTTGTGACTGTTCATTTGTGTTATTACAAGCAATCTGTAAAATTAAAAAAAAATAAGAGTATCTTGTTTAAATAATACTCATATAATGACAGTAAACATATAGGAATATTTATATTATATTATTTTAAACGTACCTCTCCCACCATCCTTAGAATTGTTTCTTTATGTATAGGTAACGTTTCAGGAGATTTGCTTACATTCTTAACATCTCTTTTAACAGCCAGCATCCTGCGTGTTTGAGCCTTTATATTATCCCAAGCAGTCTTCAAGACTGCATGATCACGCTAGAAATGAAATATTTAATCCATTAAAATAACGTTTTTATAAATAAATATGAAAGTTCTGCGTATGAAAATAAAACAAAATAATTGTTAGCACCTTATATACATTAATGACGCGGTTAAATTCTTTTTCAATTAAAAGCCAGGTTTCTTTCTTTTTCAAAATGGATTTTGTATCCGTAGCTTTATTTTCAATGACATCTTTCCTTTTGTTTACAAGCTTGGTTAAAATATTTTTTTCCTCAACAGTAAAATTAGGTACTCTTGTCCTTTTAGTTGTAATGTCCTGTAAACTCTGAAATTGTTAGAAATATAAGAAATATATTAATTGCAAAATTTAATTATTGTTATTATGATATGATAAAATTAAAGTAAGAAAATACCGTTATTTATAAGTTTTTACTAATTTGTTTATTATTTTTCGGTTTACAAGCGATTGACATGTCTTGTCAAGTTAAATGGGATTTAAAATTTAACAAATGTTTAAGTAACTGACCGTGTTTTGGTTAAAAACATATTTCCTTCTTCTCGACATTATATTTTTATTTGAGTTAATCCAATAATACAAAATTTAAAATTATTGATAGTTTCGTAATCTATATTGTACTTTGCACACACTACTGTCATTTAGGTCATCGTTAACTAATTGAGATTAATCATATAAATGTATGGCATACAAAACGTCACTAAACTTTTTTAATGTCATTTACTTAATCTTAATTAACGAATTTAATGGAAATTTATTGGCGAGGCGGCATTAACAAATTGTAGAAATAATAAATATATTGAAACATATTAGAAAATGGTAAGTTAATTTTTTATCTACTTAAAATAATTAATGGATTTCCGATTTCAAAAATATATTTATATACTTGTTTTTATTTTAGAACTTAGAGGAACCTGTAATCAAAAGAGCTAGAGTGCCAAATTTTACAGTTGAAGAGAAAACAATTTTAATAAATTTGGTTAATAAAAGAAAAGAAATTATTGAAAGTAAATATACAGATACGAAATCAATTATCAAAAAGAAAGAAGCCTGGATGTTGATCGAAAAGGAATTTAACAGCGAGATTAATATTTACAAGGTACATCTGTTAAATTATGTGATATTAATATAATTTATCGTACATATTAACAACTAAGTATTAATACGTGAAGAGTTTTTTACAGCGTGATCACACAGTTTTAAAGAGAGCTTGGGATAACTTAAAGGCTCAAACACGCAAGATGCGTGCCTGTAAAGGGGAAGATAATGCGAAGTCAGGAGGAAGTTCACCAGTGCAGGCACCACCCCCACAGAAACAAACTGTTATAAACATGGTTCTAGAGGTATGTTTCAAGTAACTTTAATTTTATTCTCAGGCTCCATTCTTTCAAATATTATATATACCTACAGTATAAATTTTAAATAATTTTAATTTACAGCCTATTCCAACACTAACAGGTGAGGTGGATAATGACTTTGATTCAGATGGGATAGCTTATAAAAATATGTCCACAGAACAAAATGACCAACTAATATCTTCAGCTCAAGATTTTGAACCAAATGACTCTTCTCATATGAAATTTGAGGATAGCAATGGTAAAATTAATCTAATATATTAAAAAAAATAATATTAGTCTAATATTTGTACCACTATTCAAGTAATATTATTCCAGATGAAAGTTCTGATAATCTACATCCACATACCACAAGAAACAATGATCTCATACATAGAGAGGCAGATCTTCGTCTACAATCTTTACAAATAAAAAATAAACTTGAACAACAAATTTTGAAAACAAAGGTATGTTATGTGAATATAATTAAATGTTATATTTTATATTAATGTATTACAGACAGGTCAAATATATTTTTTTTATTTGCAGCTACAGACTGCGCTGCTTCATCAACAAGCTGCTGAAGTCCACTTAGAAGCAGCAAAATTAGAGCTTGCTTATCAAAAAAAACGTATAAAAGACTAGCTTGACATTATTAACTGTTATTTACTGTACATATTATTATAATAAATATATTTATTTGAAAAGAAAAAAAATATTTAATCTGCAATGCTATATTTATTTTGATTCATGTGTTATTGTACAGTTATCTTAGTAATGAAACAAAAATGCAATATGATTTGGATAAAATTATTAAATGGTGTGGACACAAAAAAAAAGCAATTACAAGGCTCAAACTTGATTAATTTAAATAATGTACTTATTGTATTTACTACCAAAATAGTTTCATGAGTCTGAATTTGTTTTATATATTGTCAGCTATTACCACCACATTTCTGTGTAATTGGTAAATATAATTTTTTACATGTCTTTTACAGATAATTTTACAAAAAAATGTACTACTAAACCATTTGATATGGAATAATGATTGAATTGTTTTCTAGACTTATGTTTGAAATAACAAATTGTCATCAAATTCCCATCCAATCTTATTTTATAATTCATATAACAGTAGACCAAAATGCTGAAAATTTTTATATATTTTTTACTTCTGTTAAACATATTTTCCTAAATAATTTTGAAACTAAATAATGGTTTTTACATAGATTAGTCAAGACTGTTATGTGTCACATGGTATGCAGCTGCATCACAATACAAACGTTAATTAATTTGATATCTGTTACATATTATCTATTACTTATATATTGTTATAACATAAATAAGTTACACATCTAAATAAAATAAAAAAAAATAAAAAATAGCCAACAGATTGAATTCATTTATTAGTATTGATTGCATTATTAGTATCCCTTTTCTCTATAAACCTCAGTTGCTTCTTTTTCATTCTCTTTAGTTTGGCTGTGTTTGTTATAACTTGTACTATTTCTGATTTCTTTTTATTTTCCTCTGCTCTCTTTATATTTTCTCTCCTTCTTTCCTTTTTGGTCTGTTCTTTTTCTTTTATTTGTTCTAGAAGTTGTTTAGATAAATCTTTTGTTCTTTTCAGTTCAATTCGTAAAGCAGTTTTCTTTTGAAAATCAGACCTAATTCCTTTAGTTTTTACAACCTTGGAAAATCTGAAATACATAAAACAATAATAATAATAGAACAAATTCGTCAAGTAAGTTAAGTAAAGTAAATAGTTCGAGTTTACATTAAAATCCAAAAAGACAATATAAACTAACTAATATTAGAATTTAATTTTACTTTTCTTTTTTAGTCTTCCAAAATCGTCCCGATTTAGGTTTTCCCCTTATTTCATCATTTTTATTTATTTTACATTGGTTTTCATTGGATACATCTGTGCTAGCATTTACAATAGAAACTTTATTTTCACTGTTATCATTTTTCTTTATATCTTCTAATATAGATAAAACTTTACTATCAGTATCTGTAGCCATTATGAAATAATATAGGAAAGAAAAGAATTATAAATAATAGCTAACTATTTGAAAAACTAAATCACTATCCCATGTGGTAAATGCGTATTTTTGACAGTCAGACAGCTGACTTTAACAGTAGGGATGCCCGATGATCATCGATTTTCGATGATCATCGATGTTGCATTAAGAAAAACATCGTAACATCGATGTTGCAATAATGTAAACATCGTAACATCGATGTCAGTATTTTCAATAATGTGTTCCACATTATTTTCTGAACTCTACCAAACTACGGGAAAAATCCATTGTCTTTCGGTTGACAGCATTGCACACACCACTGACTAGACTAGTAACTACAAAGTTTGTATTTCTTAGTTGCTTATGAGTGAAGTGTGTGTCGTTTTATCGTTTATCCAATGAAAATAAAAATTTTCTAGCTTGCTTTATATACTAATGACTAAAGTTTGTATTAGCACCATATAAGTAACTACATAATATAGCTGTTTATTACAATTATTGTTATAAAAAATATTTTTTAATGATAGTAAGAATATTGTTCTGGACTCCAAAAAAATACGTATGCTAAAAGTGCAGCTCCTAATTTTTATATTAAGTGTTGAGACACTTAATATAAAAATTAGCTCGTAATTTTCAATTTCGAGAATTTTGTGTTTTCAAACTTTGTTGCGATTAAATTAATAGTATCAATGTAAAAGCCAATAAACATTCTTGTAGGCAATTAAACGATATACAAAAAAGTCTACTATATTTTTTGCTAATTTCATTCATTTAAAATTTATTCAAAGTTAAAGTTTACCAATTTATAAAATTAAAAAAAAAAAACAAATAAAACATCGATGTTAGCTAACAACATCGATTTTAGCCAACATCGATGTTCGATGTTTCGAATTTTATCAAACCTTGATGTTACAACTTCGATGTTGACATCAATGTTTTTCTAAGATCGGGCATCCCTATTTGACAGTCGAATCTTCTGTGTCTTATATTATGGCTTTTAGGCGTGATAATTAAACATACTGTCTATCGCGCAAGTCATTAGAGTTCAGTGTGATTACACCTAAGGACCACAGAGCCCTTACGGCTCAATTAAGAACCTCTAAAGTAGGATTCCACTCTTACTACTAGATTTTAAAGGCATTCCAAAATAATTAAGACAGAGACCATTTTTTGGAACTTAGAATTTTAAGATCTCCCCATTAAAGTGGGTTTCGGAAAGTGTCACCACTGCCAACTATATGTCCATTCAGCCAAATACTGTTATACCAAGCCAAGGTGCGTAAAATGTTTAGACGACCACACAACCATCGACTGTTCGTTTAAGGCCATAGATACGGCCGTACCTCCCAGCTGCGTCTTGTGTGAGACCCAGGGGTACCTCACAATCTACCGCGGATGCTCCACGGCCCCACGCAAGATCCGGCGGCGGGAAGTGCAGTAGGACTCATAAGGATTCGAGACCTTCCGCTCCAGCGCAAAATCCGTCAGGCGCTCATCCTTCTGCCCACGTAAGATCAGAGTACGCGCCACCATCACTAGGTCACGCCTCACGTAATTCTTGCTAACCCGAGTTGAAAAGGTGGCCAATCTTAGATATATCAAAAGCTTTTGATAAAATCTGGCATAATGGCTTTATCTTCAAGCTACTACAAGTATGCGAACTAGAAAGACTTATGCACACTATACGGGGCTACTTATCAAACTGCTCCCTTTCGGTTGAAGGTAACCTAAAAGAGTTGGAGCCCAAGGCTCTATCCTATCCCTGCTTCTGTACAATCTGTACATACACGATATTCCAAAAAACCCCAGGCGCGAGCCATACGTCAAACGTCATCCATGGGATCACCATAGAAACCCCAGGATATATTATCCAATGATGCTGACTCCATTACCAAAGCACCCTAGACACACACACGCTACACACACCGTCCCCACCGGTGGAGAAGAGGTCCAGTTTATTTGTAGCCCAATCGCTTTTCGGCGCGAGAGGATCCCGCACATAAAATTTCCAAAGAGCATCAAGAGTCCTACCCATTAGGCCTAGCTCAGACCGAGCAAAGCAAAGTCCTTTAGTGCAAACGGTGTACGCAAGCCGTGGTCTGAGTCTCAGCGGAGACGCTCGACCATGAAAAACGAAAAAAGCTTATTTTATTTCGCTAAAGTCATGTGGAATTAATTTTATCATCAGTTAAATATAGAAAAAACTAGGAAGTTGAGTTAACGTTATAAAAGTATATCTAATTAGATAAACCAATTCAGCAACACCTAAAAATAACAATACCATACCTTGGCGAGCTACTCTCGCCCCTCCCCGCTCAGTGACGTTGTCAAGATCAGTCCAGTTAGAAAAAAACCATTCGAAAAAAATAAAAACCTTACCTAATAACAGATCGCCAATTTATAATGTGCTTAGCATATATTAAATTAATAAAAATAATGAACGTTGTAATATAAACATAATATAGGTAATCAATTTTTAATATATATATAAAAAAGGCATTTTTTAAAGTAAATGTGAGTTTCAAACTTAAGAATATTAGTGCCTTATTTAATTAGTTAAGACTAATACGTTGAATAAATTAAAAAAAATTGATGAATGACTCAAAACTTTATACTTGTAGTATAATATCAAAAGTTTGGTAATCATTTAATATTATTTTAAATTTATAATTTGTGTATGAAATGTTTAAAGAGAGGACACATTTAGACAATTATAGACATTAATAGATAATAAGTATTCCGTTTTTACTTCGGTGGTGGCGTATAACAAACACTGAACAGTATAGTATATGTAAAAAACCGTATTAAAAAATTATACGGTACATACAGATACATATTGAACTTTTTGAATTTATTAATTGTCAAGAATTATTTATCTGTCTATAACTGTCACTATGACAAATGTTTATCAATAGCGGTGGCCGATGACCGATTTTATGTGATTCATATTCTAAATGCTAATAAATTAATTTGATCTTTGTTGAAAGCACTGTTTTTACTATTAAATATTATTGATACTTTTGCATATAACTGTTATACTAAAGAATAAACATATAAAATGCCTGTGAGTATATTTCCAAAAGTGTTTCCTAAAGGATAATAAGTGTCTAAAACTTTATGATATTTACAGGCCTATCACTCAACGTTAGTAGAATATACGCAGTCAGTCGGCAATTTAGCCTTACTGCCTATCCGTACTACCTTCCGAGGACCCGCACCGTTAAGCCCTAAAATAGAACTGGATATAATTGATGAAGCACTTAATTATTTTAAAGCAAACGTATTTTTTAGATTCTATGAGATTAAGGTAACTTTATTTAATTAGAAATACATCTATATTCTATGAATTCCTTATTAGCGTTATAATTATCTTGGCAATAGAGAGAATGTTTACTTCTATGTATATTTTTTCTTTAAGACTCTTTATTTCTTCCTTTACAGTCTGATTCTGACAGAGTGCTCATTTATTTAACTCTTTATATTTCTGAATGTCTGAAGAGATTACAAAAATGCTCTAATAAAAATCAAGGCCAGCAAGAGATGTACATGTTGGCAATATCTAAGTTTGACATTCCAGGAGAACCAGGATTCCCATTAAATTCTGTATATGCTAAGCCTTCTAGTCCTCAAGAATCAGGTTTCTATACTATATTTTAATATGTTTGTTATTTCACACCATTCTGTATATAGGAGAGTAGGCAGAGAGAAAATAGTGGTCAAACACTTTGTTGGCCACTTTCCATCTCATTTTCAAAACATTGAATGTTGAGTCACTTTGTCTTGTTATAGGAGTAGGAAATGATGATAAATTATTATCCAATGTGGGAATTGAACCCACAGTTATTGCATTTACAGTCAGATAAATGTGCTGCTGTGCTACGTCATACTCATTACAGTTAATTATGATGATTAGTACTTTTTCTATTAAATATTGTACAACTTTACATATATTTATATGGCATTTTCAGATTTGATGAGACAGTATTTGCAACAATTGAGACATGAAACAGGGGCTAGAGTATGTGAAAAGGTAATTATTTTATATTACAAATATTTTTCATTATTTATAATGCATATATATTAGACATTTAATTTTATATTACTTTTGTTTAAATTTATATTTTTCTAGGCGATTATTGAACCAGCATTAGTACTATTTAATTTTATTGTGCATGTGCCACATGATAAATGACCTACTTTTCTAGGGTTCTGTATGAGATTAGATTTGTCATACTTAATTTATCACAAAATGTCTGGACTACATTTTTGAAACTAAAAGATAAAATCTATATTAATTTTCGATTTTTAAAAAAAAAAAATTAAGACAAAAAAATTATAAGACAAAAAAAATGTTTCATGTATGGAAAACCTTTCTAAATATTCTTTTTTTTTTATGTTACATCATTGAGATATCTCTGATATTCCTGTAAAAATATTTAGATCTCAAATTCCTTTCTAATTAAGGTTAATCTTTTGAAAGATGTGTAAATTCTTAATCAGTAAACTTTGCATTGCACCTTAAATTTTTGCCAACTAAAGGACATTGAGTAAACAATCATCATCACACTTTGTGTTTAATAGTGAAGAAATTAAAATTATTCTTGGCCAGAGTGGTGATCTAACCCACTAGCGTTGTGTGTACATTGGGCACTTGTCCCATGGCACCCTCTAGATTCCATAATTTAGTTTTATTTATTTTATTTAATATACTAAAGGGCACTATAAGCTGGCAATATTTATTTACTTGGACACATTATACATGTTACATTTATTCATGCATGAAATAATATGAAATCATTTAACGCCAGCAATCTACTCACAATTTCACTTGCTTGATCTACTTAATTATGAATTTACAAATCTGTATTACTTTTTTAATCTTAATATCATTTTAAAAACAATATCTATATAATTCAATGAAACAGTTATTTATAGCAATTTTGTTAAAAAAAAACATAATTTTTAATAACTTTTTAAATTATAATATAAGGTGATTGAAATAAAACAAACACTAAATGTTGAGTTTTGGGTTCTATTATATTGATAATTGCTGCCAATAATAGTTTTTCTGGTATATCTTCCATGTACAGGCAGTAAAGATTTAAATATATAAGTGAATTTATCTACTGCTATATTTTTAATTTAATTTTTTTTAAGTAAATAATATTTATTTAAAGGTATTTGCGACCGAAGATGGAAAACCTAGTAAATGGTGGTTATGCTTCGCCAAGAGGAAATTCATGGACAAGTCTCTCTCAGGGCCAGGGCAATAAAAAACATTTAAATTTACGTATTTGTATTTAATAAAAGAATAATGCAATAAATAGTAATTCTTAATACAATTACTTTCTCTATACATGGGACATTTTTGATTATGATACATACTTTTATCTATAAACACTGAAATATATATCACTTATTCACTAAAAAAGTCTTTTTTTTTTATATAGCTGCAAGTTTTAAAGCTTCTCATAAAATATATTATATCATCTGTTTAGAGTATAAATTTGCCAACATTTGGTTAAGCAAATTCTCAGGAGATAAAAAAAACCAAAAAATATTATTAGGCCTTTAAAATTTAGAAAATTGCTTTGTATTAAACGGTTTAATAGTTTGGATTACTATAAGCCGACGATATGATAAATATATTCATAAATGTGATAACCGTTTGCCACAAAGTCCATTTAGGATATGAAAATGAGAGTAATGTAAATAAGGCACTCATTTCATTATGGTACAAAATCCAATCAATAAAATTCTGCAATCTGTTGTAGGTTTGCCATGAGAGATATTTAATAAGAGAGAGAGAAGAGATTGCTTTCTTAGCAATAAGGCCGCCTATTGTGCTTTTTTATTTATAATTGTAAATTTTATTTGGTGTACAATAAAAAGTATTTTTTTTTACTAACAAATAAGTTCAGGAATATTTAAAGGATAGAAATGTCTAAAATTTATAATAATTGAATGTCGCGCAGAATAACTATGTTATAATAAAATATAATCGAAAATCAATCTATGTTATAATAAAATGTGGATCTATATTGACAAAAGTAACCGTTGAGTTCTTATACTTTGAGCCAGTAGAAGCTTTTTAGCTTAGCTTCTTCTTAACATTTAACGATTGTCTATTTATATGAAAAAAAGAGCATTTTCTGGAACACGCCCGTCCCCATTAACATTGCCAGATGTGAAACTCGGCCACTTTAAAGGAGATCCTACAAAGTTTAAATTTTTATTTTTCATATACGGTTGTTTTAAAGAAAATCTACAGAACTTTTATATTAGAGCTCTGTAGATTTTCATAACATTTTAAACTTTAAGGGTTCTCCTTTAAAGTGGCAGTTTTTCACATCCGTCAATGTTAACAGGGACCGGCGAACTTGCAAATAAATTACACTCCATATTCCTTAATAAGTTGTCCTGCAATAACTAGCCTTTGTATTTCCGAAGTACCTTCATATATTTCTGTGATTCTCGCATCCCGGTAGTGCCGTTCTGCTGGCATGTCGGACACATAACCCATACCACCTAGAATCTGTAACAAGAAAAATGATTCTATTAATCGGCTCGGCTTAAACTAGTTTGAGTTGAGGCTATAATGGTGCAGTGGCAAAATGCCTGGTTGTAGGGAATAGTAATTGCCAACTTGACTCTGGTCAAAAGACAAGAGTATAATGAGCCATATACTGAATATAAGTATAGATTTTCTTACTTAAACTTATATTAATAAAATTTTAACTTAAAATACAATTTAAATTTAAAACTAAACTATATCTAAGATGACTGCTCAAACCTAAATTAATCTCACTTAACCTACGACTTAATCAGGGGCGTAGCAATCTTAACTCGCGCCCGGGGCAAAATCTTTTTTAACGCCCCCCAGGTGAAAACTAATTCGCAAATTAATATATTTCGAAAATATATTTGCAAATTATTAATTAGAGGAAATATTTACTTAAGTATATATTTCTAGTTGCTTCGCTCTTGCTCTGATGTTAAGGCAAAAGCGCGGCGCTGAGTTCCACCACTCAATACCTCCAAAATTCAGCGGAAAGTGGAGATCCTAGTGTCTTAACACTAGGTTCTCTGTCTGCCCTGATGTGTGTGGGATTCAGCATGTTTTTTCTAAACCTAGGATTCTTTTTGAAAAAAATGTTTATCTTGTCTCTCCCAAAATGCTTTTACAGTCGTCATCATTTCGCTATTGTCTTGATATTTTGTGCCTCTGAGGCGTTCCTTAAGCCCAGGAAAGAGGTAAAAGTCGCTAGGGGCTAGGTCCGGCGAATAGGGTGGGTGTTCAAGCAGTTCGAACCCCGTTTCTTGAATCGAAGCCAACGCAATTGTGGCTCTGTGAGCTCTGTGAGCTGGAGCATTATCTTGGTGAAACAGCACTCCAGCTCACAGTTTGCCACGTTTTTTCTCCTCGATGGTCTCCCGCAACCTTCTTATTTGGTCGGCATAATAAAAGCCAGTAATAGGGAATCCCCTTTCCAGGTCGCTTCTTCGTGGCATTTATTAATCCCGGCTTTTCCAGCCAGGACCTGCCGTCCTGCTCAACCTACTCCACTGTGCACGGTTTTTAGCATCCTCGGTAGTTAGACCATTGGCTCACGACACCCAACCAGCGCTTCCTTGGGCGTCCGAGAGGTCTGACTCCAGGAACTGACATAGCAAGGCACCAGCATCCGACATAGTTCTTAGGCCGGCGCGTTGGACCTTATCCGCTACGTCACGGACTTCAAGACTACCTCGAATGAGTGTGTTGCGTATGCGGTCAGACCGCGTTAAGCCGCACATCCACCTCAGCATCTTCATTTCCGTGACGTGAGACTCCTGAGTGTACCGAGATAGTGCTGGCCAACATTCGCTGCCGTATAAAAGAACCGGCCGGATAATGCTCTTGTATATCAGACCCTTGAGTTTGGGCGGTATCCTGCGATCGTAGACAACACAAGTGACCTCCCGCCATTTGGTCCAAGCAGCACTTATCCGGCTATAGACATCGTGATCCATGGCTCCAGACGCGAACATAACGGATCCAAGGTACTTGAACTTTTTCCGACTTAACAGATGGTTCACGACCTATAAGGATAGTTCTCGAGTCCGGGCTCCCGCAGGCCATGTACTCGGTCTCCGACACATTTAGTTTAATAAGTTCATTTTACACTCCAGCATTAGTCTGATCAATGAGTGCTAAATCATCGGCATACATCATGAGCCATGGATGCTGGTCTTGGATGTGAGCCAAGACAGTATCGAGCACAACATTGAATTAGAATGGACTAAGAGCCGAGTTCTAGTGAACTACCGAAGTGTGTGTGAAGGATTTACTGTCGCCAACAGCAGTCCTAACCACAGAAGCAGAATCGCGGTACATGTCTCTGAAAATCTTAATATAGGCTTCAGGGATCCCTTTGGATCGCAATGCCTACCAGATGCACTGACGAGGCACACAGTCAAAGGCCTCCTGCAGATCTAAAAAGGCCACATACAGAGCTCTCTTTTTTTCCCTGTATGCCTCCATCAATGTTCTGAGGGCGAAAACGGCGTCCATAGTGCCCGATCCTAGCTGAAATCCATATTGAGACTCAGAGTTAGTACACTCGCGGCGGAACCTGAGGCCGATCATGCGCTCGAAGAGCTTCATAGTATGACTCATAAGCTAATGCCCCTATAACTACCACAATCTTAAACACTGCCCCGTCCCTTGTAAATAAAGGTAATGAAGCTGAGCCGCCACTGGTGTGGGTTCGTTCCAGTGTTCAAGATATGGTAAAAAAGGACAGTAAGCCTGAGGACACCAAGAGAGCCCAACGATTTCCACGCTTCGATCGGAATGTCTTCAGATCCCACCGCTTTTCCGTTTTTTATGCGACGAAGGCAATTACGAGTTTCGTCAATGGTTATTGGGGCATTAAGTCCTAGATTAGGCGGAGGCGAAGTTAGGAGGTGGGTCGTGATGAAGACTGCATGGGTGCTGAGTATTCAGCAACTCCTGGAAGTAGCTTCTCCACCTCTCCTTCACAGATGCATGCTCTACAGAGCAGCTTACCCTCCAGGTATTACACCATTGTTCCTTCAGGGTCCCAAAAACGGACGCCATAAGCTTTCCAGGCAAACTTGACACTCAATTTCTTCTCTCTCAAGCTCTCTTCCAAGTCATCGATCATTGTTTTGTTTCAAGATCAAAGTGACTGATCCAAGTCTTGTCCATGATCTGCTTGGAACTTTTTGATATTCATTCTCGATTTTTACATAAAAATCTTTAATATTTGCAATTTTTGCATATTTTAAATAAAAATTTTAATGTGATAAATATAAAAATAATAACCTTTTATTTCTTGCTAAGGCAAATTTACAAAAGGTTTTGTTTCGCGTGAATTTAATTTGAGGTAATATACAATGCAATATTTAAAAAACAATAAGCTTGCGGACCATTTGGTGCCCCCATGTGAGTAGCGCCCGGGGCAAGATCCCCCTCTAGCCCCCCTCTCACTACGCCACTGCACTTAATTACTCCGCGATGGAATAATAAGTGTGGAACAGAAGAAATTCCTTTCCCGCCGGCGCTGTTCACCCGATCTCTCCTATCAGACGGACGTATTATAATATTAACTAAGTTTTCCGCCTGTGACACCGAGCGCTTTATGACATACTAACATATAAATAACTATTTGTGTGTTTAAAGAAATTCGATGGCATTCCTTATTTTTGTTATTTCGTTATTACTAAGACTGAAACTGTAATGTTATATAGCCTATAACACTCCTGTAGAATGCAGTTTTCATATAAAATAAAAAAAAAAAGTATATCGAACCAGTAGATCCGGTGACATTAGCATTTAAAGAGACAAACTCTTCCATTTTATTACATTAGTATAGATGGATTCTATTTAATAAAATAAAAAACAATGCCTTACTACCTGCTTACCTAGTACTTTATCACTAATTATTAGGGCAGCTGCTATATTAATATACCTAACTGTCAGATAAATTTAGGTAACAAGTTCAAAGATATTGATCTTTGAATCAAGACCTTTGACCTTTTACATCTTCTATGTAAAAGGTTAGTAATTGGTAGAGGTGCAGCATCTGACTAATGTAAGACAATGTGCGGCGTTAAACTATACCAATCGATGCTCAAAATTTTCGTAAATTAATATTCATGGAAAGTGGATAACACAATGTCTTGAAATTAGTTTTTCTCTATCTACCCTCCTACATGCGGGATGCAGCTGGAAGGTAAACAAAACCAAATATATTTAATAATTACCTGTATACATTGATGAGACGTAAACGTAGCAGCTTCGGATGCCGCCAACTTTGCCATGGCTGCCTCTTTTGTGTAAGGTTTCTTATTGTCTTTCAACCAAGCAGCCCTCCAAGTAAGCAGCCTGGCTGATTCTAATTGGACAGCCATATCAGCAAGTTTGTTCTGTATAGTCTGTAACTTTGTGATTGGTTTTCCGAATGCCGTTCTTTTTGATGCATAATCCACAGCTACGTCTAATGATGCCTACAATTTAAATACATTATAATTGTAATATACTTAGGCCAGTTGTGGCGCGGGGGCACAAAGTGAAATCGAGTAGTTGTGGGTTCGATCCCCACTCGAGAAAATGAAATATTTATTTACATTTATATTTTCACTTCTACGCTCTGGTGTCGAGGCAAAAGTGCGGCGAGTGATTCCTGTCACGCGACACGCAATGCCTCGAGAACTCGCCGGAAAGTGGGGAACGGAGTATCTTAACACTACGTTTCTTCTGCCTACCCTACTGTGTGCGGGATACAGGTCACACTGTAGTTGCTGATTTAATTTTTATTTTTAAGCTTCGTGCTGTATATCGTATATGACGGCATATAGAAAATAAAGTTAAGACACTCCGTTTCCCCGGTATCGTTCACTTTTTGACAAATAGCTTGTTGAGTAGCAGAACTCAACATCGAGTTTTGTCTTGTTACCAGAGTGATGAAACGAAAATAATCACCATAACGGAGTGGGAGTTGCATTCACCCCAATTATATTATTACATTTAAAAGCTGTGGTGATGCGCCACAATGCTCTCGATTCAAATTATAATTATCATTAATTAAATTTACTTCCTACGTCGTAGTGCAATGGCACAAGCGTGCTACTGTAAATACAACAGTTGTAAGTTGGTTTCCCACCCGAGGAAATAAAATATGTAATATTTTTATTTCCTCTCTCTGGTAACGAGGCACAGCATGGCGTTGAGTTCCGTCACTTAATACGCAATCACTCAAAAGTTCGGCAGAAAGTGGGGAACAGAAGTGTAGTGTCGCTAGGTCCCCAGGTTTCCTCTGTCTGTCCTACTATATGTGGGTACAGTGTGACAATCCAAAAAAAGAAATCCTTCTATAGGATAAGAAATGTTGCTTCATCCTAGAAATACTTAGAACTATTAATTTCCACAACAGATTTTAAAAGCGTCTTCAGTTTTTCACTAGCAAGTAAGGTGATTATACAATATTAAGCTTAGTAGTATATTCTCATTAAATAAATCCTACCTGTGCTATACCTAATGCTTGAGAAGCTATACCTATCCTTCCTGCATCTAATGTCATCATGGCAATTTTGAAGCCAGATCCTGGCTCACCAAGAATATTTTCCTTAGGGATTGCACAGTCTTCAAACATGAGTGAACAAGTAGAGGATCCTCTTATTCCGAGCTTGTCTTCCTTTTTACCTAACTCTAATCCATTTATTGGTTTAGGTACAATAAATGCAGATATGCCTTTATGTTTCAGACTTTTGTCTGTAGTAGCAAAAACAACTGATGCTTTACTCTCATAACCATTAGTTATCCAGCATTTGGTGCCATTAAGAATCCACTTGTCACCAGCATCTTTAGCTGTTGTAGATGCAGCACCCGCATCTGATCCATTACCAGGTTCAGACAGGGCAAAGCAACCAACTATGTCTCCTAAATTAAATAAATAGATAGTTTAGTATGGACTTACACTTACACAGACTTCTAAAAGTAATGAAAACATTTTAAGCATCTAGAAATGATAAATATTTTTTGATAAGTAAATAATTAGCCCGATTTCCTGCTACATGTAAGTTTCTATATTTTATGAAGGCAGTCAATTTTATAAAATAAAATGAATACCGGCCAGAGGCCAGTTGTGGCGCAGTGGCACAAAGTGTGACTGAAAAACAGATTAGTTGTGGGTTCGATCCCCACTCGAGGAGGTGAAATATTTACATAAATGTATATTTCCATTTCTTCGCTCTGGTGTCGAGGCATTGAGTTCTGCCACTCAACATGCAATGCCTCCGAAATTTGGCAGAAAGTGGGGAACGGAGTGTCTTAATACTAGGTTCCCTCTGCCTA
>DVQM01000483.1:0-17104 GCA_018231645.1 Heliconius ricini
TATTAAGTAAACACAAATCCATAGAATTTAGAATCTAGTTATAATAGCTTTTTTTCATAAATAACTTATTTTAAAATATGAAATGTGTTATACACAGTATAATGTCTTCTATACTTAAGGTCAAATATTTATATAAAAAAAATTATAAATGAAAAAAAGTTGTTTTAGCAATGGAAATAGATATATTAAAAAATATTTTGCCTTCGAGATTTTTTGAAGTATTAGAGAAGGCTGGTATCAATACACCAAAACAGGTAATATTACTTTCTCCTTGGGATATTAAAAAGGCCACAAAACTATTAGATGATGATATATTGTTACTGAAAAGTACTGTAAGTCGGTATTATTGCCCAATCAGTCTTACTTGTGACAAGTTACAAGAAGAAAAATTAAAAATTCAAACTGGGTGTACCAGCATTGATAATATTTTGGGAGGAGGTTTCCGAAAAGGAATAATTACGGAAATTTATGGAGAAAGTGGTACAGGAAAAACACAAATAGCTATGCAAATTGCTGCTCATTGTGGTATTCATGGAAGTGTTATTATATGTACAGAGGATATATTCCCTGTAAATAGATTCAAGCAAATATGTCTGAAAATTAAACATAATTCAGAAAATGATTGTGGTAATAATGTTTTTATTGAACATGTGACGGAAGCCCATGAATTACTAGGATGTATCAAAGTACGCTTACCATTACTACTAAGTAAAAGAAGAATATCTTGTATAATCATAGATTCTGTGGCCGCTCCATTTAGAAGTGAATATACAAATTTTGTGCAAAGAGCTGAAGAACTACGAGAGCTTGCAAATATTTTACTAAATATAGCTCAAGAACATAATCTAGCTGTTGTTTGTATAAATCAAGTAACATCAGCATTTGATGGCTCTGATGATGTACTACCCACATTGGGACTTGTATGGTCTAACATAATTTCTTGCAGATTAAAATTAAGAAAATTACCAGAAACTGTTGAAATCAGAGATTGTCAACAAAATGTTAGTTTAAGAGAGTTGACTATTATGTATGCTCCGGATTTACCAAGTGGCAAAAGTACAAACCTGTTAATATCCACAAATGGTGTAGAAGATGTAAAATAGTATAAAAACATTTTTTATTTTATATTATTACCTGTGGGTCTTTTTTTGGCCCCTCGGTTACATGGATATAACTAAGAGTAGATAAGTTACAGTATATGACAATTTACATATTCTACATCACTAAGCTGACAGACTTCAGGTATATTGTCTAAACCACTGAGCCATTGAAGCCATTTCAATGATGTAATATAACCCTTATAAATTGACAAAAAGTCTTTCAATTCAAATCAGCAGTTCCTAAAAGTAGCCTATTTAACCAAACTCTTTGTCTCTATAATATTATATATGGATAATAAGAGTATAGATTGCAATGGCAAATCTGAATTTTATTGATTTTTACATGACCTTCCTCCAGTATTTTTGACATTGTGTTTTCGAAAGTCAACCAAGGCCCCCCTCTACGTAGCTTACGATCACTATTCTATCATAAATCTTTTTTTGCCATTTAATCGTCATCATCTCATTTTGACGAGCTCAAACCAGCTGAACATATTATTTTTCATTCTCTCCGTGACATCTTGAGTAATACCTGCCATTCTGTGTATCTCTACCGTGCATATTAAGAGATGGCATCTCTTTAGCATTTATATTTTTTTATTCATCTACCCACGTTTTGCTGCTGTATCGTTGGTACCAACCGTATACCGTTGTTGGTACAAAATTACAGAAAACATTATGGTTACCTACTTTTCCGTGATCTTATGGAGAAAAAAGATCTGATCTAAACTTTACTACACAAGCTAGTCAAACTGATAGCTATATGGCTTGCGCCAGTCTATCTGAGAACCTTTGCCTTTATACAAAGGCACAATGATTGCACCTCACCAATCATCTGGGACCTCTCCTGATGCTGGATAGCAAAAATTTTTCAAAAACCAGAACAAGCCCAAGACGCGTGGCCCACCATATTCGTTCATCTCGGCAGGTGGAACAAAATTGACATATTAGTAGCTACGACATTGCTATATAATGGATTCCATTATCATTGTTATTTCCTTGTTTAAAGCTAACTAAGAATTACACAGCGATATTATAGCCTATAGCACTCCTGACAAATGTAGTTACAAAAATTATATATAAATATGTATTTATGTTACCTGACAAAAATTATATATAAATATGTAATTTATGTAATCGACAATTTATACAATTTCGGTATTATATATAATACCTCGGCAAAATTTAAAATGGAGTTGGGGTTTCCAGGCAGTGTATGAAGTAATATAAATGTTTATTGTCCATTACTTACTTTACCAGGCCAGTCTACTTTGAGGCCAGATGCTACTGGTTTATATTTCCATTTCTTCGCTCTGGTGTCAAGGAAAACGCGGCATTAAGTTCTGCTACTCAACACGCAATCCCTCCAGAATTCGGCAGAAAGTGTGGAACGGAGTGTTTAACACTAAATTTCCTCTGCCGACTCTGCTGTGTACGAGATACAGCGTAAAGCTGTAAATAAAAAAGTAAACATACTTTACCTAGGTAATGATAAAATTTTTAGGGATTGTATAAATCTTTGTCCATATTTCTTTAATTTGGGCTACAGATTTAGTTTTAAGTTCAAATTTGGTTATATTAGAAACTTAAACATGCAAATAACTTAATCTGCACTTAAAATCCGCTGTATCTGCGGCCGCCTTCATATGAATGTATCATACTCTCTCTCCCAAAATACAAGCAAGTAAACAAATCGCTACACCGTTATTGTCTGCCTTGCCGCAAGTCCCCTTGCCTGATCGCAAGTTCCTTTATCGCGTCTCGCTCTCGTCTTATACATAATTAACGTGACCTAACAGACGTGACTGTCTGTCCCGGTGTTCCAAAACCTGGCACTGGGACTTAAAAAATGCCCCGTTTTTCGGAATGGCATGTAAATTTGGTCGGTCGAAACAAGTTTCGCTGCTACTATCACGGTACGCCATTGTTAATAGGTAATTGAATGGTCCAAAAGAAGGGGAAATTTGAAGTATTAGAGATATACTTTCGTTTTTTGAGAAGACATCTCAAAAAACGAAAGCATACCTCTAAAAGAAAAAGAAAGCTGTCCCAAAAAAATGAAAACGCACCCCTTAATAAATTGGTCAAATGCGAGTCGGACTCGCATACCCAGGGCTCCGTAAGTCCGCACCAATTTCAGTATACCAACGAGAAGCATATAAAAGTTGAGAAACTTATATTTACAGACAAACGTACAGATTTTGTATGAAATGAACTACAATAATAAGTCTATAATGATTTTCTTTCTATGACATTTTTATAACATTTAATTTTTTTGGATTTTTCTCTTTTATTTGTACTATAAGAGCTCACTTCTTGGCAAACGTTTATACTTTTTGATTACGCGTCAAATTTCAAATAAAATGCAGTAATGTCGATGCATAAACGGTCGTATTTTTTGATTGACATAGGAAGTATTTTTTCTGTGCTCTTAACTTTATCGAGGTATTGGATATAATATCGAATTATACAGCTTACCGGTAACATATGTAAATTACTTCTTTATATATAAATCATTAATTAATGGTTATTTATTTTACTGTAATGCCTTTAACATTAATGCATTCATATATTTCATGCAATAAGTGCTTTTAAAAATCTATCATAAGAGTATATTTAGGCCACTGGCAGGAAGTGGAATTGTCAACGGGGCTGGTTGTGGGTTCGATCCCCACTTGAGGAAATGAAATATTTATTTAAATTTTTATTTCTATTTCTTCGGTCTCGACACTAGGTCGAGGTAAAGCGCGGCGCTGACTGCCCCCACTCAACACCCAATACCTCTTGAATTCGGTGGAAAGTGGAGATCGGAGTGTATCAGCCCTAGATTCGCTGTCCCTGTCTACCCTGTTGATTTAATTTTAATTTTCTATCATAAAACGCCTTGGACGATGAGTGTGACCATCCGATTAGAGAATATAATATGTATTCTTTTCCTTACATAGTATGCTTGTTGTAGACAAAAAATCCCATCACTTAAACTGAAAATTATTTAAAATAAAAAATAACTATAGAGGCATATAAGAATAAGTAATAGAGGTCGTGGCGGAAGCGTGTGACCGTCAACGCGACAGGTTGTGGGTTCCATTCCCTCTCGAGGAAATAAAATTTTTCATTCCTTCGCTCTTGGTTGAGGCAAAGAACGTGGAAACCTCGAAATCGCTGTTCACAAGCAATATCTTTCCTAAAATCAATATATAAGTAATAAAAATGAAAAATTACCTCAAAAACAAATCACGACCACAAAAAGCCGTCGAAAATAGAATCTTAAGCACCATAAATCATAAATAAATTTTCCAACTTAATTATGAACTTAGTGAAGTAACTAAGTGAATAAATATTATAATTTAATAATGTATTTTCCATATATCTTTTATTTTAATTAACCGTACCGTACAATATTATTTACAGTCTGTTGTCTGTTTGGTTCAGTAATTTGTTTTTATTTTAAGGTTACTTTATGAATACGTCAAGTCAAGTTTAAATTCTGAAAGTTGAAAACAAAATATTAATGTTTTTAAATGTAAAATGGAAATTAACGTAGTTTATACTTAGACATTTATTTATACGTTAAATTTTATGGGAATGAATTCCAATTTCTATTATATTACAAGGATAACCTTTCTCACTACTTTTAGGGTAAGATATTGGTTTGTTATTTAATAGTTAATGTACGATATAACTTTCTTATATTTCTGCAGCCAAGTGAAATATTTATCATTAAAGTAATATTTATTCCAACATCATGTGAAAAAGAAATATTGCATGTAATTTTCTTCATGTAGGTAATTTAGGTAAGTGCAATTGACATATTCAAGAAAGATTGAAACAAGAACAATAATTTCTTGGTCAAGTTACTAGTAGTTAAAAGTTAATAATAATATAAAAACACATGATTGTTTGCCACTTATTTTAAACCCATAGTCATAATTCTATTAATTTACTTATTTTATATATTAAAATCGGATATATGTGCATATATGGATGTATATGTATGTATATCTTTGTTCATATTTATGTAAACATATGTTATTTATGAGTACAATTTGCACTTGCACCATAAGACCTCATTTTTTTAAGTTTGCTTAAAGCCATAGAGATTGACTGGAAAAAAAATCTCTAAAATAGAATTGACCCCTGCCTACAATGTACCCAGTTTGATAATTAATTGTGCAATGATGTGTAACTTCACATAATTTTATTTTAGAAATACACTGTAAAAAATATATCAAGACCCAAAAGAGTTAAAACAAAATTAGACATGGAGACTAAGTGTAGAGGAGATCCAGTTGTGATGAAACTAGATACTCCAGAATTTCATAATATATTTACAAATGAAGTTCTTGATTTGAAAAAGATCTTTGATAAATATCAATATGAAATAAGAATAGCTGGTGGAGCTGTACGGTATGTTGCAATGTTAGGATTATTATTACAGGTTTACACTCTATTGTATATATCAAAGGATAGCATAAAAATTTATGATAAATCTAGATCTTGCATGAACATGAAAATAAATATAATATACCTTGGAGCGGGATTTGAACCCACAACTATGGCTTTTACAGACATAAAATTGTCTATGTATATGTACATCCCTAACTATTAATTTAGTTTTAACATTCTTTTAGGGATCTGTTACTAGGTCAACAAGCAAAAGATTTAGATTTTGCAACAACGGCCACACCCCAGCAAATGAAAGAAATGTTTACAACCGAAAATGTAAGAATGATTAATTTGAGTGGTGAGAAGCATGGAACCATCACGCCTAGAATAAATGACAAAGAAAACTTTGAAGTCACAACTCTCCGAATAGATATGGTCACAGATGGTAGACATGCTGAAGTAGAATTTACTAAAGATTGGAAATTAGATGCCAATAGACGAGATCTTACAATTAATTCAATGTTTCTAGGTATTTTTGATACCTCATTTGTTTGGTAAGAAAATATTAATTAGAAAATAATACACATTAATAAAATATTTACAGGATTTGATGGATCTGTGTATGATTATTTTTATGGCTTTGATGATCTTCAAAAAAGAAGAATAGCATTTGTTGGAGACCCTGATGTAAGAATCAAGGAAGATTATTTAAGAATTATGAGATACTTTAGATTTTATGGAAGAATTGCAACTTCATGTGATAATCATGATGAGTATACTCTGAATATTATCAAAAATAATGCAGATGGCTTACAAAATGTGTCAGGGGAAAGAATTTGGATGGAATTAAAAAAAATATTACAAGGAAATTTTGCTGGTGATTTACTAAAAACAATGTTGAGTGTAAATATTGGACCATATATAGGTTAGTAACCTGCAGACTCTCTGTAGGCACATTTGTTTTAACTTCACACTTTTTTCCACATGTAGCAGAGAAGTAGCCCCCAAATCCAAGATAGTGTATAGAGGGGCAGGACTCTTTACTACAATTTGTCTACCAAAGCGAGACATAAATAAATGTAAATAATTCCTGTGAGAGATATAAGAATTCACAATGGTGATCATGAACCTTTGATGAATAATACTTTTTTTTATAGTATTCAATTGAAAAAAATATTTCAGGTATACCCAAGTGTAATATGATGGAACTAGACAGCTTATTAAAGAGAAGTAAACATTTCAATTTACATCCAATGAGTTATTTAGCTGCACTGCTGTACAATATAGATGATGTAACAGTGTTGCATAATAGATTGAAATTTTCAAGCTATGATAGGGATATGGCATATTTCCTTGTAGAAAATAGAAATGAAAAGACTGGCTCTAGACCTTTAATGTAAGTTACAATTATTTCCTTTTGTTTATTTTATTTTTTTGTACTTAACGTTATATATTAACTTATAAAAGAGGAGAGAATCTAATATTAAGATACTCTGTTGCCCAATAAAAAACCCTACCTCACAACAGCCTCAAGTCTCTACTGTAAGTAATTTTCTTTGAAATTATAATATTTACAGACCTTATGAGAAATTAGTATTGAATACTAAAATAAAACAAAAAGATGCTATGGATTATGTGAAAGAAGTCTTAACATATAGAGGTGATGAGAAACTTCTAAATGAGTTTAACAATTGGGAAATACCTAAATTCCCAGTGAATGGTAAAATATTAAAAGAAAGTGGGGTTCCTCCAGGCAAAATGTATGGACCTATTATGACAAAATTGAAAGATTTATGGATTGAAAATGAATATAAACATACTACAGAGGACTTAGTCAAAATAATACCAAGTGTTGTTGAAGAATTTAAAAGAAAATAAATAATTGTATATAAACAATGTTTAGTTTATTTTAAGTATAACAATTCTTAAACAGTTTTTGATTTACATGATTTTTTAAATAAAAATAATTGGGAACATTTATATGTATATGTTTTCTGCTTATACTAGACAAGCAGAAAATAAGGAAATATTGCCAATTTGCTAATGAAATGAATGAAGATATAACAAAATATTAAAAAAGATCTTCATGCTTAGAAATCTTATTGTGCATTCTTAGGTCCTGTATAAGGTTCATATCTATTACAACCATCATCATCATCTTTGTGTTCTAAAAAACACCTCTTGCAGAACAGATACTTGCAGCCAAGACAGCGCATGTTAGCATCTTCATTACATATCTCACAAAATGGTAGCTCCTCAACAACGCTGGTAGTGTCACATATTTCACTTTCTTCTAATGATATTTTTTCTTTAGCCTGATAAAAAATATTTAATTATTATTTAATATAATATTTAAGACTGTCATGGGACAACATGACAGCATCTGCCTGTAAACACCATAGTTGGCAATTCAGGTTCCACTCAGGGATTGGATTATTATAATTTCCTTGCCCTGGACAAGTGCAGGTGAATAGTTGGGAACAGAGTGTCTTAACACTAGTATCTTTCTGTTTACCCTGCTGTATGCGGCATTTAACATGATACTAAAAGAAATATGATATAAAATTATTGAGGCTTACTTCTTCAATAATTTTTCTTAATATTTCATCTTCATTGTTTAAAATATTACTGTTGTCAGCTATTGTGGTAACTGTCTTTTGCACAGAGGTGCCTTTTAGATTTTCCAACCTTTTCTCTATATCACTAACTAATCCATCAAATTCATTTGAGTAATTTGAATCTATTTTTGCCTGATCCAAATATTGCTTGAAAAGATCATCAGCTTGTTCTTGTTCTGTTCGTAAGTCTGGTTTCGGTAATGCTGCCTATAAATAAAACATTGTAAAACATTTGAGGTCATCATGGAGCATGGGCACATCTGACTGTAAATACATAGCGTATGAGTTTGAAATAGTCTATGGATGAATGAATTATTTACATATGAATTATTTACATATTTACATTGCTTTGATAAAGTGGAAAAGGACAACAGCAGTTTGAGCTCCACCACTTGACACACCACCATTAGGTGGTGCTTGGGAAATAGATTGTCTTAACACTAGATTTCTTCTGCTTACTCTGGTACAGGCAGAGTACAGCATGAAAGTACAAAAAAAGACTTATTTTGTATTTAATATAAAAGTACCTTAGATGGAATTTCACATGTTGGTAGTCCTTTTAAATTTGCTAATCTAGCAGCTATTTCAGCATCTGACGTTGAAGGTATTTCACCTTTTAAATTTTGTAAGCGTGCAGCAATATCATCAGTAGAAAAATTTGCAGAATGTTCTTTATTGTCCTTTAACTTTTGTAATCTGTCATATATTTCTTTCTCGGAACTATTGACACATTCAGAGTCATTACTCATTGAAGGATTAAAAGCGTTTATTCTTCTATAAAATTAAACACTTATGTCACTATCATATTTACTTATATAATAAAATTGTGGTTTTAAGTAAAAAAATACTTACTTGTAATACACATCAGGAGGATTCACTTTAATTGGTTCATTGGAGTTTGCTGTTCGTGAACATTTAATACATACCTGAAAAACAAATATAGTAAAGAAAAATAACTTTTTCTTTTTATGACAAATTAGAAAATACCTACCTTTGCTTCGGAATTTATCTTCTTCAAAAAGATTTTATGGTTTATACATTTTGAACAGTAACTAAAACCGCAATTAGGGCATCCTTTCTAAAAAAAATAATTAAAAATATTATGATAAAACATTTTTCGAACTTTAAATTGATGATTTATAAAAAACAAACGTATAAAAATTACTTCAGGGCGCAGTAGAGAAAATGATTTTAAGCACGTATTACAAGCCATAAATAAGTATCGCTGAAAAATAAATAAATAACTAAAAATGAAACTTATTTTGTATTTGTTTTTAAATTTCTTATTTTAATGAAGATGTATCATGGTTTTTGTTATGACGTCAGCCGTCCAAGTATGACAGCTTAACTGATAAATGTGACAGAAGCGTTCAGAAATTAACGAGCATCTTTTATAGATGTAGACATACATTTGTGCATTTTACTTGATCACTTTACATTTTATGATTTTAAAAAGCTTCTTTTTTTATTTATTTTTCGTGTATTCTCTATTGTACATTAGCGAAGTGAACTGTGATCAGCTGGCTCGTTCGATACCGAAGAAAGGAATAGAAGTAATATCTTTCGTACATAAAATTTAACGTATCGTAACTTGTAGAATTTTACTTAACTACCTTAATCAGGCAAAAGCTTAAGGGGCGAAATAATTACAAAGAATATTATTAAATGCCAAGATGACACGTTATACTCGTAACTTTGACTGACGCGTTCCGAAAGGTACAACTACAAGAGGACATATATATTGTCTCAGTGCAAGCGCGTATTTTCCTGCTCATACGTTCAGTATGGTCGATGAATTTGGCCACTATATAGGTAGACATTCTGAATTTTTGCGCATAGTTCACTTGGTAGGAAATTCTCAACAGTAAGAAAAATCCTAAATTTGAGTCTCCACAACCTACTGCTATTTTTAGAGCAACCACAACCCATTGACCGCACTGTAAGCCGTGTTGAAGATCGCAAGTACTTCAACTCGAACCTGTCTTGACAACTGGCATCTGGCAATACTTTGTAATTCTAAAAAAAATAAAAAATACAGTAAAATTCTCAATGTAGTGGAGAAAAATTAAAGTTTATATGTGATCCAATTTATGTTTATTACAATGAACTTTGAAATACATAACAAAATGTACATTTGGTGGTTAAGAACAGTTTTATCTATGGTCATTTTCCACCCATTAAGCTATTCATGCCACTGGAACCTTGCTGAAGCTGTCTCATCATATTGTGGAGTCCAGACATACCACCCATTTGTTGTAAAATTCGTGGATCCATCATTTTTGCCATCTGCTGATTGAGTTTAGCCATTTGGGTTTGATTTACATTTTTGGCCATGTCTCCACCTTTAAATAATCCTTTAATGCCTCCCATTTTCTTAACAACTGCTGCAAATTTGGTATATTGAGCGATAAGGTCTTTAACATCGCGTTCTGTAACACCTGCCCCTTGAGCCACACGGGTTACGCGCGTGGGTTGTTTAGAGAAAAGTTTTGCACCATCACGGTGATCAAGCTCCCCTTCATTCATGGAATCCATAATTGTCATTAGACGTTTTAGTTTTGCCATAGATTCCTGTTCACTACCTTTTGACATTAAATCTTGAGAGAAACCTGGTATCATGCCCTATAAATAAAAAAATATATATGGCTAGAATTCTTATTTAAAAAATGTATAAAAAAAAATATGTAACCAGATTTGAACCGGCGCCTCTAAGATCAGCTTCCAAGTGTAACGGTTTTCTTTCCTGAGCGTGCAATACCATTTTAAATATATTAAAAATATAAAAATGATATGGCTAGTCAACAAGGTAGTATTAAGTCCTAACAAAGATACATATAAAATCATACAATTTATAGTTAGTAAAAGTATGTATATGTATGTTGTGTTTAAGTTATTTATACAGCTGGGATTGATCATAATGGAGCAATCCTAAGCTTAAGATATTTAAAATATCATTAGGTGAATTAAAGGCATTACCATAATTTGTGAAAATGGCCCCATTTTCATTATATTTTGGAACTGTTCATACATAGCTCTTAATGTAAATTGTCCATGTTTCAACTTTTCCAACAGTTCATCATTGTCATCTAACTTTAGTTCATTCACTTTATCCAACAAGCCTTCAATATCTCCCATGCCCAACAACTTATTAATAAAAGGTTTCGTTTTAAATGGCTCAAGATCATCAATGTGTTCACCAGTACCAATAAATATGATAGGACTTTGTGTTGCAGCTACCCTATAAATTGTTAAATGATAATTATTCTAAAGTTACATACTACAATTTCAAAGTAATAATAATTGAAATACATTTTTGCAAGCATTTTCGAATCATCACTCACTACTCATACTACACTACTATCATACTACACTACTGACAGTTATTTTGAGAAGAGCTGACAAGAAACTCAACACTTCATCTTTTTAATATCAATGTCAAATTTTTATTGTAACATGCATCGGTCTTGAATGGGATAAATCCCATATATTTTAGTGTCCTCATTATAATTTTTAA
Organism: Heliconius ricini; assembly: GCA_018231645.1. Lineage (NCBI taxonomy): Eukaryota > Metazoa > Arthropoda > Insecta > Lepidoptera > Nymphalidae > Heliconius > Heliconius ricini. The sequence goes on from DVQM01000483.1 coordinate 11,619, forward strand.
AAATTCTTTTAATTGCAAAATTAGAAGTGAAGAAGTTATGGAATTTTACTAATACTGTAATAATGAGTCTATCATAAGACTACTAATATTTATAAGTCTAATAAGTAGATGATACTAATACTCACGCTGACAGTGCTCCTCCTCCTTTTGCATGACCATCTAATTTAGTGATAATAACCGAACCGATGTCTACCTTCTCTTTAAAAGCTTTAGCTTGACCTTCACAAGCTTGACCAATTGTAGCATCCATCACGAATATAATGTTGTCTGGTTTCTACATAACATTTAATCATATTAATGTCAACTTTATCATTTCATAAAAAAACACATGAAAAAATTAGTATGAAGAGACTATATTTCCCAATTTTTGAGACATTGCATGGCATAACTCAACACCTTAAAAATCAAAATAAATAAAATATAAAAAAATTAAGTAGCACTTGAACCCACATCAACAATGGCAGTTACAATCAGACACAGTCTTACAGTCCCCCAACTGTCTTTAAATCTTTATCTTTTTTTGAAATATACATAACATTAATGTTAAGTTTAACAAACAACAATAAAAACTTACAATAGCATTAGCAACCGCCAACATCTCCTCAAACAAGGACTCTTCTTGCTTATGACGTCCACTGGTGTCTACAATAATCATTTCAAATCCCTCCTTTTTAAACATTTCCACACCTGTTGAAGCTATCACAACAGGATCAACTTCTGTATAACTGTGGGACAAAAGGAATGAAAATTAGAATTCTACCTATTTATGTGAGTGGTGGCTTTGACTTGTATTGTATTTTTATTCTTAGAAGTGGGTGACAAATCCAAAACCATCAATCATCCTGCACATGCTGTCACTGTGTACATGTTGCACCATAACAGCTTCAATCAATATTATCAATAAATAAAAATGGGAACTGTCCAAGTATCCTTACAATAATAAAAAATAAAGGTTAACAAACCTTCCATAAAATGGTATTCTGGCTTTTGTACAATTCTGTTTAACTTGATCATAAGCTCCAGCTCTGAATGTATCAGCACAGACAAGACAAGATTTCCAGTTCTTTCTTAGATAATGATAAGCTAGTTTTGTACATGTAGTAGTTTTACCAGATCCCTGTAGCCCGACAAACATGATCACATTTGGTTTCCCTTTCACTGGTTGATATGGTTTAACTCCAGGATCAACTAGCTGAAAATTATAATAAGCTTTTGAAAGACTGCACTTAAAAACAATTAAGCTTAGATATAACAAGGAGCGGTCTACCTAGTTTCTAAAGCACATATTTTTTTATAAAATTTACCTTCACAAGCTCCTTAAAAACTGCTGATTGTATCATCCTCCTTTTGTTAAGCCCCCCAGCCATTTCATCAAAATCAATGACGGCTCGTACATTTTCTCGAAGATTCTTGACTAAACGAATATTAACATCTGCTTCTAATAAAGCTGCACAAATTTGTTTTAACATAGAATTTAAAACCTAAAACAAAAATCGAATAAGAATAAGAAAATTAATTAAAAAACTTTCATAAACTTTTGTTTAGTTATTTACCTCTTCATTGATTATGGTAGCACGGCTTAACGACTGCAAAGCAGTTGTTATTTTTCGACCCAAATCTGCTAAAACCATTTTGAATAACTACACCACTTTTCACACTTGTACACTTGAGTCAGCTGTTATCCCTAGGAATAAAACTATAATGATTGGAAATATATGTTATCATACAAGTTTTGTGACATTTTAAAACAGAGTTGAATGTATAAAGTAGAATTAAAACTGAAAACTCTCATTAAGAGTACGCAACTATCAATATTCTATACCACGACGATATTTTCTAATTTCAACTTTAATCTTCCGTCGACACGTCAAACGTCAAAGTTGATTTTTTTGAACAGGGACATTCTACGTGATTAAGAATTCAGCCTATGGAGCCATTTTTAACACATGAAATATTATTTTATTTATCAATACTATTTGTCAATACTAATTTAACTTCTATTTGATATTTTCAACATTTAATACACAATTAAAATATATGTATTTTTTACTTTAAATATATATATTTTAAATACTATTGAAATGGATTGTCATCACTGATACAGAGTACATAAAATTCAGCAAACATTTTTCGCTTTGTAATCCGCATCGTCTTCTCAGTGTTCCATTTATTGTGTAGTTAATGTAAATTAGGAAATATTAAAGTTTTTGTAGAAAAAATACTTTTTTAACTATGGTGAGTGGCATATTAAGAATTACCAGCATATAATTTAACAAAGTTTATTATATTCAACATATTTATAGCTCAAAAATAATTAAACAATACAACATTTGTAGGGTCAAAATCAATCTGGAGGAGGCAGTGGCGGCGATAAAAAAGATGATAAGGATAAGAAAAAGAAATACGAACCTCCAATCCCTACTAGGGTTGGCAAAAAAAAGCGTAAAGCAAAGGGTCCTGATGCCGCTTTAAAGCTACCTCAAGTGACACCTCATACGCGATGTAGGTTGAAGTTGCTCAAATTGGAAAGGATTAAGGATTATTTGCTTATGGAAGAAGAATTTATTCGTAACCAAGAGAGACTAAAACCTCAGGAAGAAAAAATTGAAGAAGAAAGATCAAAGGTAGCTGAATGTTTAGGACTACCTTAAATATATATTTTTTAAACATCTTTATTTTATAAGTTATTTTTCAAATGTCATATTTTAATTGTTTTGGTAGGTTGATGATCTTAGAGGGACACCAATGTCGGTGGGAACCCTGGAAGAGATTATTGATGATAACCATGCCATAGTCTCTACATCTGTAGGCAGTGAGCATTATGTCAGCATCTTATCCTTTGTTGATAAGGATCAATTAGAACCTGGTTGCTCGGTGTTGTTGAATCACAAGGTAAGCTTCTATTTCCTTTTCACTTATTAATTAATTAAAATTATTATTTAATATCAAATAAAGCCTAAAAGTATATTTACACAGTAATAGTAACAAATGATTATAGGCTTGCTGTGACAACTCTATATTAGATCTTTTTTATATTTGAAATGAATATATTGCAATTTTTCATGATATCAGGTACATGCAGTTGTAGGTGTACTAGGTGATGATACAGATCCTATGGTTTCTGTAATGAAGTTGGAAAAAGCTCCACAAGAAACCTATGCAGATATTGGTGGTCTCGATACCCAGATACAGGAAATTAAGGTACTACTTTTTTGTATCGTGAATGTTACTTGTAAAGTGTAATTATATTGAGGCTATTTTGGCTTAATGGGACAGCATCTTACTGTAAACATGATGGCTGTGGGTTCACTCCCACTAACAATTGTAGCTGCTAACAATTGTAGCAGATAAAGTGTGGCCTCAATTCAAATGTAAAAAGTTTGAAAAATTGGACAGAAAGCAGAGAATGAAGTATCTCAGTTATGCAGAAAAGGCTTGATGTAGTTTTTTTAGGAACTCTGAATGTTTTGGGAAAGAACTGAGTTATAAAACAGTGTTCTTGGTCAAAAGAAGACCAGATTTCAGTCATTATTTATAAAGAAGTGAAAGAAAGCAAATGTTTTTTTTTTCTTTTTAGGGTAGAAAAAGTATAATTAACTTTTAATTTTTTTAACATAAAACAAATTACTTATTTAGAAAACATTAAAAATTTAATGTAGTGGGATCCAAACTCACGCCTGTAGAGAGATTTTTACAAATGGCTGCTATCCAAAGTCAACAATGTGGCTTGATGAGATTGTATGGCTTAGTGGTCAGAGCGCCTTTAAAAATGCTAAAAATATTAAAAAAATATTTTTGTATAATCTATATAATTTCTCCCTTTTTAGGGATAAGCATAACATTTGTCACTTGTTTTGCTTAACTTATATAAAAGAACCGCTATATTATATTCAAATTTCACATACAATATCTCTTAACAGGAGTCAGTAGAGCTGCCACTTACTCATCCTGAGTACTACGAAGAGATGGGAATAAAACCCCCTAAGGGTGTTATCTTGTATGGGCCCCCTGGTACAGGCAAGACTTTGCTGGCCAAAGCTGTCGCCAATCAGACATCAGCCACATTCCTCAGGGTTGTTGGATCTGAATTGATCCAGAAATATTTGGTAAGGATGACTTCATTATTTATGATGGTTATTTAGGAATGAAGTGGCTTGACTGCAGATTTTCATTTTCTTACTCTGGTAATAAGACAAACAGTGTAGTATTGCACAAGTTAAAATGGAAAAATGGAAATGTGAGCGCAAAGTAAAGGACTGGGAATCTAAAAAAAGAAATAGGTAAAAATTTGCCTTTCTTATTATTTACATAGTATATAACATATTATAATTGTAAGTGTAGTAGTGTAATAGTATTTAGTGCATGTTGTTTTGGAATTTTAAAATTTGTGATTTTCTGTAGCTGGGTGTTCAATGAATACAACACAGTTTCTAACTAAAGCAGCCATTCCTTAAACTAACATTGTGCTATATTTTTTTGTTCCAATAAAGAATTTATTTTTTATATTTCATTATACATTTTATATTATGGTCTTTATTTCTTTTTATTAGGGTGATGGGCCAAAATTGGTCAGAGAATTGTTTAGAGTGGCTGAAGAACATGCACCATCTATTGTTTTCATCGATGAAATAGACGCTGTAGGCACTAAGCGGTAAGTCTCAGTGTTAAACTTGACAAAACAAAGGCCAAAATATCTAGAACAGTGGTATATAATAATATTACGTATGTAGTAATAATATATAGTGTCTTTTATACCACAAGTCTTAGTGGCAAGATAGGTATTTTAACCTACCTAATGCTACATTCAAAATGAAAAATAAATTAAACACAAGCAATGATGCAATTGTGTGGCTGTAAAAGAATGACATTTAATATTTTCATTTTCTTGCTCTTGTAATAAATAATGCAGAGCATGATGTAGAGCCCCACCTCCTCAACACCCAATGTTTCAAAATTCTAGATTATTATTTAAATTACTGTGAATGTAAAGATATCAGTTCTCATTTTCTGCCCAATTTTTGAGACATTTTGTGTTGAATGGTAGAACACAATGCCATTCTTTATGTATTAGAGCAAGCTAAAAAATTTAAATAATTATTTTGAATCACCTTATCATCAGTATGATCGCCCAGACTGAATCCACAACCATACCATATTTACAATGAGATGCTGTCAAACTTTATGTATATGTACATATGTCATATGTGCCTGTTAAAATACTTTATTTATATCCTTCAGGTATGATTCTAATTCTGGTGGTGAAAGAGAAATTCAAAGAACTATGTTGGAATTACTTAATCAGTTAGATGGATTTGATTCTCGAGGTGATGTAAAGGTGTGTAATTAATATTTGATATTTTTATCTTTTTTTTAGTTTTGTCATTATATTTGTATTTTTTCTTCTCAAACGATCAAGTAAAACATACTCATATACTATATATATAATTTTATATATATACATATAAAATTTTATATATATATATATA
>DVQM01000484.1:0-17055 GCA_018231645.1 Heliconius ricini
GATTTACTTATTTTAAATACCTGGCAAAATTCTGTATCTTCCTCGGCATAGTGGCACTAAAAAGTAAAGTTTGTCTCTGCCCGGCGAAATATGAGAATATTGTCCTGACATCTTCTTCGAAGCCCATGTCGATCATCCTGTCCGCTTCGTCCATACATAGATAGCGGCAGACGTTTAGACGCACCTGATAATAGAATATAATTATTCACGCTCTATCCCGCTGGGAGAGGCAACATAGTGTTGAGACACTCCGCTCCTCATCACCTCCTCGCACCACCGAATATTTAAACATTATTCGATGAGTGGCAGTACCCGATGCCACGCCATGTATTTCTCTACAATTGTGAGGCCAATCCCACCACCACCACATGGACTTAACAGCATCTTGCTATATGATCCGAAACATGGGAAGTGTCGCCCCTTACAAATATTTCTGTTCCAGTCCCTGATCTGGCTTTCTCCCTACCTGGTAAGGCGGCCAGCATCTAGCAGCTTTTGTGGAAAACACTACACGAAGGCACTTCGTCGCTTGCTCCTCTTCTTTATCCTTGCTCTACCTCCAATAGTCTCCTCACTTCGTGCCACCTGTACACGTACTTGCGAAACCGCCGGAAATTAACCTCACAGAAAACGAGATCACACGCAATGTTTCGAATATTCGGTGGTGCATGGGGAATTTAACTATACATTATACTGCATAAATCGTGAAGCTAAAGTGGCTCACCATTTTCTTATCTAACATGTCCATCAGACGTCCCGGGGTGGCCACCATGATGTGAACACCGCGCTGGACCACTTCCATGCATTCTGATACCGCTACGCCTGGAACAAAAAAGTAATAACAGTATTTAAAATATTGTTTAAAAAATTATAACAAATGAACTAAACTGCGACACGATGTAAATCATACACTTCCTGTGTATGATTTACATCGTGTCGCAGTGGAACAGCGCCTGACTGCGATGGTTGTGAGTTCGGTACATACTGAGGGAGACTTTTTGAAAGCTTCCCGTTGTATCCATACAGCAGAGTAGGCAGAGGAAACTAGTGATAAAACACTCTGTTCTCCATTCTCCGCCGATTTCTGGAGGCAATGGCATGACACATAAAATGCAACGCCGCGCTTTACTTCGGCACCAGAAGAAGAAATGAAAATTGAAGAAATGAAAATATTAATTTAAATAAATATTTCCACAATCTGTAGTTTCCAGTCACATGTTTGAATATTATTTATAGAAAAAAAATATCCTTACGTACTTTAGTACTAGTATTTTAAAAAAAATCATGTTAAAGAGATTTCGACCCACTCACCTCCAATGGCCAAGCAACTTCTGATTTCCGGATTACCACTCATCCGCAGGAGTTTTACAAAATGTTGTATTATATCGTGAGTTTGTTTAGCTAATTCTCGGGACGGACATATTATGAGACCATAGGGGCCTTCATTTCTGTTAAAGAAAATATTATTTTAAACATTTTTAAAGAGTTTTTCCACATTTAGGTAAGAAAAATTTTTTAGGAATGCCTATGGTAACGAAATGTTTTAACGGAAAGGAAGTGGCTTAAGACAAGGTTCCCACATTTCCACTGTCTATCCTTATATGTGAGTATAGTGAGATACAATGTGAAGCTCAAAAAAAGAAGGAAGGATATATATATATATATCCCTTACTTATGTCTACTTATTATTCTTTTTTTGGCTTATTCTGATAATTGAGGCTTATATTTTCCAGAACCATTACTTCTATATAAAAACATATTTGATTTTCGAAAATATAATCACCTTAAAAAACAAAAAGCCAATCTGCAAAAAAAAGAAACAGAAAATCGAACCTATACCCCAATCTCATAATAAGACTCACCTAATAAAAGGCATTTTGACCTCCTGCTCCAAACACATCATGATAATGGGCAAAGTGAACACTAGTGTTTTGCCGCTGCCTGTGAAGGCTATACCAATCATATCTCTGCCACTGAGTACTGCTGGGATGCCTTGCACTTGGATTGGTGTGGGTTTCTTTATGCCTTTCACTTCTAGGCCACGGAGAATGTCTGTAAAAGGGAGAAAAAATATTTCTTTGTTAATTAGGTGAATATAGAAAGTTTCAATTGATTTAGTGAATGAGGACAATTACTTTATTTTAACTTTTTCTACAGATCTGACTGTAAGTAGGCTGGTAAGGTAATTTGGATGGAGCATGGAAATCAAATACCTTGATACAAAATTGTCTTTGTCTATCTGATATGCAGGAGAAAGAGCGATGGAAAAAAAAAGAAATCCTACCTTTAGGAAACTTCATATGCTGAAATGTCAATATAGGTGGCGGTACATCCTCTCCCTCGACTAATATCCTCAATTGCTGTCTGACCCTCTCATGTCTGGACTCTGGCAACTCTAATATAACCCTGGGTGGCCGCCATGATGTTTTGATTGGATCTAGATATTGTATACCTAGGGGCAAAGTTTAAGAATGTTATTTTTTGTACTAAGAGTTTTAGTTGTTTAGGCCAGTTGTGGCAAAGGTGACTTTAAATAAGACAGATTGTGGGTTAGATTCCCATTTCAAAAAATGGAAAATTGTATTATTGTCCAAGTGATAGAGATAATTTAACTATGTTCACAAATTATGAAACTAGCTTTTACCCTTGGCTTCAACCCCTCGGTGAGATGGAAATAACTAAGAATTGTGTATGACAAATGACACATTCATAATTATTTTAATAATCAAAATCAAAAATAAAATCAAATTTATATGATATTTATCAATACATAAAGAATTATAATAAGAAACTTACCTTTAGCTAATTCAGCTACACCCATTAAAGCTTTACTCTGAGCTACACTCTCTAATATATTTTCTTCTTCTTTAGCCTGTCTTTCTGCTGCTGATAAAGCACGAGCCTCAGCAATCCTCTTTAATTCACTGTGCTGGTCTAATAGAGATACATTGTATCTTCTACCCCATTCTTCTTGAGATGCTGGGTAAATCAATTGTAAATGGTAAAAACTTGGTAAAATTGTTGTCAGGACAGTAACTGACAGTAAGGTTATGTTCATTACCTCACTTTGGCAAAGCTACACTATGCCATACAAGCAAAGTAAACCAAATTTTGGCAAAACCTAGTCACTTGTGCAGAAAGTGGAAAATACAATATTTCAACAATAGGTTTCCTTTGATTACCTGCTATGCAAGTTAAAAGTGAAGGTAATAAAATTGCTACTGACATTAACTAATGATGAAAAAGGAGCAAGCAATAATGTTTATGGCAGATGCTAAGTGATATATATTTTTCACTAATTTTGAGGACATTTTGTTCTTTGTTAATACAAAATTAATAAAAAAATTACAATGACTTCATTCAGTGAGGAGATATATTTCAATTGTGCTATGATATTATCTTTACATATTTTTTTAAATAGCGAGGAATAAGGAAACATTTATAGTGCTTTTTTTTTCTTTTTAATTTGAGGATAAAGTAATATAACCACAAATATAAATAAGTAACCCAGCTACATACCTTCATCATCAATATCATTTTCACTAGAACTTTTAGTTTCAGCAGCTGCTTCAGCCGCAATTTGGCCTAAGCGACCTAATTTTAATAATTTTTCCTTTTTTCTTTCTTTTACTGGTATGTAAGGTTCGTAATTATCAATGTCTTCCTCTGATTCTGAGGATTTCTCATCACGTCTGTAACGTTTTACAGGTGGCTCAGACATTTTTTTATTTATCACTATATTTTAATTCATTCTTTATAGAAAAGAAAAGTATATGATATTTGTTTCACAACAAATTCAGTTTTATGTTTTGACTTTTGACAGTCCACAGATAATATTAATGAAAATGAAAAAAATACTAAAGCATCGATTGGTTCAAAATATTCGAAAAAGATGTAATTAATGATAATAAATTGGACAACCACGGTCCAATTTAACTAATAGACGATTTATCAATAATCTAATAGGCGTTAATGAGTCTCAAACTCAACACATAATGCTTAAAAATGGAGCGGAAATTGAGAAACGGAAAGTCTCAACGACAGATTTTAATCTTAATATAAATATGTTCATATTGAACATAAAAGTATACTTCTTTACCTCCATACATCTTTCAAATTACACATGCATGTGAGACGTAAGCTGAGCTTTGCTTTAACCAGATAGCACTAAGATTTGAAGGTTTGCACCGGTTAATACTGGTTTTTGGCTACAGGCTTGTGGCATATCATGTCGATTTGAGGCAAACTCGTTTTGATTTCGAAGGCGATTTAAAATAGTATTATTTAGTAAATATTTGTGATGTATTTATATGGGGATACTACTTTTAGTTCAGTTCTAAATTTGTGGCGTTTATGCTAATTTTAGTTGTGACACTTATTGAGTGAAAAAGACACTACACTTATTTGTATGTGCCTGTAAGTTCATTAGTGAGTATAAGAGTAGAAGGTCTCTAACAAAACCAACACAACAGACGAGAGTGAAAATGACGAGAATGTAAGTCCGGTGTAGAAGAATTGACATATTTTTATGTTTAAATTTGTTTATTGATGACTAAGAATAATTTTAAGTTCTACTTTTGGTGATCATTCGCACAAATGCAAAGCTCAGTTTACGCCTCGCGGACTAGATATCATTGTGTTCTCCCAAACCTTTAAACATTATGAGTTGAGTGACAACAGATATTAATATATTTTTTTAAATAACCAGAATAGTGAAATAAAAATATTTAAATATGAACTTGTATAAAAGTAATTAATTAGACTAATAAGCCATACGATTAAATTTATAGATATCAAAAGACATCAAAATTTTAAAAAAATATTTTTTAACACTTAAAATCCTTTTTTATTAGAAAAAACAAAATGTTTAACGTAGCGAAATTTGAACCTGCATCTCGAACATTGGACGGTTAAAAAAATGTACAATTCATGCGGTTGTCTAAAAAAGATATATAATGACATTCTTACAGCGCTTGCACGATTTCCTACAGGCAAGGGTTCAGATCTCATCTTATTCATAGGTTTACTTAGCAATTATTTTCCCTTCGGAATTGAATAACAGATGTCCAAAATATATACATTTTATAAAAAAATATTACTTAGCCATTCTTAAGTTTGGAAACGGTTAAAAATATTCTATTGTTTTTCCGCGAGAGTTCATTCGAGTTCTTATCAGAATAAGACAAAACAAGATGTTGAGCTTCGCACTCAATACGCTGTGTTGTCGAACTTTGGTGCGGTCCCAATTATCAATTTAACAAACAGATTCAATGAACACTATGTTACTTACATGTATGTACAATATAAATGTCCGTATGTTTGTAACGCACATCGACATTCATATTGTATTATATTTATACAGAAAGTCATATCGAGATCATTCCTTTTGATTTAAATAAGTTATCAACAGTCCAAGTTTTATGAAAATACTTTGGTAGTGTTTGAGATATGAGTATTCATGTATTTCTGGATGTAGACATTTAAAGTCAATTAAATATTTGAACGTTTTCTTCAGATTATTATTTATTTTGTTCGCCAGACCAGTCCATGGTGGGTACGGACCACCCGGCCCCTCCCCTTTCTACGCTGGTGGTGGTAAGGAGAAGAAAGTTAGTGTCAATTTTCAACATTGTGTGTTAATTTGTGGAACTCCATAATCCGAAAAGAGATTTTTTCAAATTATATCCTTTCAGAGGCCGGTCGGGGCACGACTGCACGCGAGGCACGCGCTGTACAAAGTGTAACTGTAAAATCCACTGGTTGTGAGTTCGATCCCTACTCGCGGAAGTAGTTATTGCTGTGTGCGGGATACAGCGTGAAGTGAAATACTTTCTGTAGTAGACAGAATTAGAATTAGTAGACTAGAATTGTGTCCACGACCGTCATATGTCACATGTTGACCCACTGGGTTACTGAATGTTAAAACATTTTGCATAAGTCTAAAAATAGACTTCTGTAATGAATGGACTATTTTTTTGAGTTATTTCTTTGCTTATATTCGATATACATTAAAATATATTTGTTTATGAAAATAAGCAATAAACTCCATATATTGGAATTTGGAATCCACAATTATTTACTTTAGTCATACAGTCCAATACACGTCAATAGATCGTATTGCGCACATAAAAAGGTAGGTAGAGGGAACCTGGAAACTCAGAGTTAAGATACTCTGTTCCCATTGAGACTTACGTTTCTTGTTTCATTCCATGTAGGAATCAAACCCATAACCAGTCGCATTTACAGATCGGCCTTAAATAAAAGTATTTTAAAATATACAGTAGGGGTGTCAAGATTTAAGATACTTGTAAGTATTCTCCGATTACTAACATAATTGAAGACACTGTGTGTTGAGTCAGAATACTCAACAGCACTGTTTGGGGTTTACTAGGACAGGGAAATGAAAAAAAGATTATCCCACAGAAACGAACTCACACCCGTGTTCATTCTGATGCATCTCATGTAACGCGATAGTCTTTCTTAAATACTCAAGCATATCAAATATTTACATAATGAAGGCATTAGGTGTAGTGTTAGGGTATCATCTGAAATACGGTGGTTGTGGGTTAGAACTCCAGAGGTTCCAATTATATTAATTTTTCCGCCCTTATAAACAAATCGCGAAGCTCCGTCACCTAGCACGCAATATCTCAAAAACTGGGTGCAGCAGTATGTGGCAAACGGAGTGTCATAACACTAGGTTCCCTCGTTCCATCCCGCATATACCAGGGGGTACATGCGTGATACAGCGTGAAGCTGCTCTATTATATGAATAATAAACAATAAGCAGCGTGAGAATTAATATAACGGAAGGAAGTTCTCAATAAAGAAACAAATTGTGTAACGGAACGGAACGCTGTATGTGATATCATATTGATATGTCAGTGTCAAAATCAAAACACCAAGTGACACGTAACTTCACATAATTAAATTTTCTTTTTGTGACCTCCAAATGTGATAATTTAATGAAAATTTCATATGTACCTATTGTTTATGACTCGACACGATGTCCGATAAAGGTCTCGGTGAACTAGCTAGCAAGGGTGTTGTGAAAAATCCATTATTGTCGACCGCCGTCACTGGTCTCTCAATTGAAGATTTGACGCACAATGCTGTGTTGTTACCAGCTATTCCCAGCCAGGAACTGATAGTACGGCAAGGTTAGTGCTATTTTAATACCTGAATGAACTTAAAATGTTAATATTTACGCGACCTTGGTGTGAAAGTAGAATAGACGTCGAGTGTAGATTTCTCACGTCTTTTGACAGTCTTTTTTAGCTTGTTCGTGCGCGTTTTTGTTTTCGTAATTTCTTTATCTATTTTATTGATATGTGCATTGTTTTACCGAGAGTTTAGTATAATAATACAATAATAGCGTAAACAACACAGTTATGTCCTCATTTCTGTATAAAACTTATAAAACTGCCCCATTTCAAAATGGTTTTGTGCCCGATTTTGAATTATTTTCATGTTCAACTTATAAAAACATTGAAAAAATATTCAAAAACTATGTAAGTTTCTAGTGTTTTTATTTTCAGACTTATACTTATCTTATGTATTGCACAATGATCTATTTTTTGTTCTAAATCTTGATTTTGATATATTGATTATAATTACATAACAATTTTATGTAATTGAAATTTTTTTAAATATTTTTTAAGCTTTGTTTTTAAAAAAAAAAAACTTTTCTTTGTAAATGACTTCTTGTATATATTAATTATTATAAATATTGTATCAAAAAAATGTAAATGTTTAGGTTTCGGTTTTCATTTTTTGGATATCCAAAAGTCTCTGTTAAGGTTTCAGAACTCTATAACATTTCTGTTCTGTATCCAACTTATGCATTCTGTCCTTTATAAGTGAAGAACTGAACTAAATCCTTGAGGCCAATCTTAGTGTAGAGGAGTGTGGGATAGTAATTGCAACTAACTGGTTGTGGGTTTCATTACTACTTGAGGAAATGAAATAATAATAATAATGAATATTGTCATTTCCTCGCTCAGGTAAGGCAATAGCGCATTAAGTTCTACCAGTCAACATTCAAAACTTACAGAATTCACTGGAAAGTAGGCTCACAATTGTCTTAATAGGAACAAGAAGTCTTTACACAAGGTTTTTAAGTTTCCTTGCGCCTAAAAAAGTGAACTAAAAGGTGTTAAATTATAATAAAAAAACACATTAAGAACATACAATTTATTCACATTAAAAATACAACATAATTAGTCAAGTATGGCTGAATACTTAATAGCTAAGAATTTTAACTAACAATAATTGTACCCGTTTTAGTAAAATTATATTACATATATATATATATATGATAATGGCAATTAAATACAAATTTTAAATTAAATTTAGAATTTTATATAATAATAGATTTTTTTATAATTTATACTGTCATATATTATGTACTATTATTTAGATTTTTTTACATAGAAGTTCAAGATTTTTTTTATGTCAGAAAACCTCGAAATAATACAAACAGTGCTCTTCACTTTCTATTTCAATTTGATACAATATTGTCCATGGGAGAGCTAAATTAAATGATTTATTGCATTAAGTGGGGATTGAATCTGCAACTATTTTGTCTATGTCAAGGCACCATCTCAATACTAATAGAATTAATAGAACTAATAGAATTTTTACTTTTTTAATTTAATTACAATTTAATTGATAACATATTAAACAAAAAAGTAAGTATTATAAATATAATTCAAAGAAGATGTACTAAATATTTAAATTTACATTAAGTTTTGATACAACGCTATAATTTACTTGTTGTTTGACAAGAAGTTGTTAACTCTAATATTAATACAAACATATGGACAACAGAACATCTACATATATGTATATTATATTATATAGGCTATATTGTTATTATATATATTGATTTTATGTATAACTTTAACATTGTTAGGTTTCTTATAATTTTAAAGAACAACTAGTGCTAATTTATAATGAAAGTTAATACTTTTTTGTTGCCTAATATAATTTTGCTTCCAAAAAAAGTGATATGTTTAATACAAACCTAAATACTTTATTGGTCAACACAGTCTGCACTAGTATAGAACTTATATTGGAAAAGATAGATTATATTGAGGGAACAAAACATATTTTATTAACGATTTTTTAATGACATATATTAACTTGGTAAAAAAAATTAAATTATACAAACGAAAAAACAAAAAATAATTTAACCAACATAATATAAATTTAGAACAAGTAAATGGAGTGGTATATTTGGGAAGTATGTTCAGTAGAGATGATGATATGAGATGGATATGGAAAGGCATATTGCTGGCGGTAACAGGGTAACAGAGCCTTAGCTGCATGAGTGATGAAAGAATGGCAAAAAAGAGTTATGTTGGATGAGTGAGTGATAAAAGTGGTAGGGGGAGATATTGGTTGACCTTCGAAAATGTTAACATATAAAAAATTAAAGTAAGCTTAACAAATAAACTGCGACCAACTATAAGCTCGACAGGTTATGGGTTAAATACCAGCTTAAAAAAAGGAAATTTATTCATTTTGAAAATGACGCGATATTGAGTTTTAAAGCTCAACATGTAATGCTTCAAAAATTTAGTGAAATGTAGGAAACAAAAGTGTCTTCATGGGAATGGAGTGTCTGAACACTAGGTTCCCAGATTCCGTCTGTGTACCCTGCTATGTGCAGGATACAACATGAAATTAAAAATAAGAAAAAGAAATAAAAATAATATGTCTATTTGTTAACAGTAGATTAAATTAAAATTAAATTAATATAACTAAAAGATAACTTAAATAAATTCTTATAATTACATAAATAAAATATTTAAGTACATATTTTAATTAATATAACATTAATATAAGGTGGTGGAAAATGAAATGTAAAAATAAATTTACCATTGTTTTGTAATGAGACAGGGTCTGATTGTTAAATTGATAGTTCAATCTCTCAAATAAATGCATACTTTCCATTTACTTCTACTGCTCTGAGAAGAAAAACGTGGCATTTATAATATTTTAAAATAATTCATAAGCTTATATATGGTATGAGTTTCTTTATGATAAAACCTTGTTTAAATCTATCTTGAAGAATGTTCCAAGAAGATGTTATCTTAATTTAGAAGACGGCTATCTAATTTATCACTATTTCAGTAAGAAAGTTCTTCCAAAAAAATATATTTTATTCTTTAACGATTTTATTTAAATGCTTTAGAAAAAATCAAAGAAAAAAGAAAAGACATGCTATATTTATACTGATGTATGTAAATTTTGCAACATATAATATGCACAATCAAAGCAATTTGCGAAATGTTTTTACAAAAAAAAAAAAATATATTGTTTAATATTGTAAAAGTATTATAATTAAAAATCGTACCTGAAACCATAGCGTGTGCTACCAGAAGCTGTCCCATTTCAAAATTTCTGACTTTGTGAATTAATTTCTATTTCATTTTGTACCAAAAAATAATTTTTAAAACACGAATAAGTTAAGGCCTTAACTTATATTCCTAGACGCGTAAGATGGCAGTTCTCTGGATTCCTTTCTGCGTTTAACGCAACAATATATCAAGACAATGATTAGGACGATAATAAGTACTATAAGTATAACGCCGAGCGCAATGGCCGCTATGCCAGCTTCGTTGATGTAATCTGGAAAAAAAATGGGTTAAATGACTTTTTTTTTACCTTCACGCTGTCATCCATATGTAGGCAGTGGGAACCTAGTGTTAAGAAGCTCTGTTTTCCTATTTCAGTCTAGTATTAGACACGTGGCGTATTCAGTGGCGGAACTTAACTCTGCGTTTTGTCTCGTTATCTCAGCGAGAAAGTGGTAACAATTCATTGCTACGAGTAGAAATCGAACCCACAAGCGTCGTCGCCCGTTGATGTGCCAGTACATTTTTATTTACACTTTTTATGACAAAGTCACTAATCAACCATTATTTTTGGTAAACCATTATTTTTTTTTGTCAGCAAGATAGACAGAGGGAACCTCAAAGCACTGCGTTCCCGACCCACGGATGAAAATATTTTGCTTAGATAGTTTATTAGACATTTTTGTGATTTTAGCCTTTTTATATTCATTTTGCTACACGTTTCTAACTAAATACCTACTGGATATATCAATAGTGTAACTATTGGTGTTTCCGAACGCATCAACAGCGTTTACGATAACGCGAGGCGAACAACAGGTAGCTCTGTACGAAGCGACTACCTCTTCCCTTGTACCGGATATGAAGCTTGAGTCGTAAACCAGACCCGATGGTGAAGACATTATGCGGAGTAGACCTGCGGGAAAGAGATTCTCTTAATGCTTAGAAACGTACGGATATTTGAACGTAACGGAACTCTATCCTGCACCTCTTGTTTACCGTCCAAGAGTTCTAACCATTGAGCCATACGTTCTTATCGGGCTATATAAATATTCTCAATTCTCTTATATTCTTGTTATAACTTGTTTTTGGGGTTTTAGCGTGTAAATAATCCTAATTAAAAATAAAATAAAAAATATTTAGAAAAAAATGCCCAATTTTTCTTGGATTTTTTTGTAACTAAAAATTTTTATGTGGGCATTTGTAGACTATACCATGGTCAGACTCCAGACTATTTACACGCGGCCCGGTGTGATGGAGCACCGTCGGGAAGTCGTGTCACTGATCGTATAAGAAGATTGATCGTCAAATTATAATAAATACATGCGACTTTTAAGTATACTCCGTAGTTATTTATATTTGGAGAAACCGGTGGTCAAGTTGTTTGGATAAACTTTTTGTGTCACTTAACACAGTATAGGCAAATGTTTATTTCGTTTCGTAATTTTTGGATCCTGTTCACTATGTTGTTTTTTTCACTTAAAATCCGTTTCAAATGCGAGAAAAGTTATTTTTGTATCTAATTTATAAAATTCTGTCGTTACTTTAATTACAAATCTTGAAAATCATTTTCAAATTTATATCTTCCTTTTTTATCCGGTAAAAAATATATATCGTACCGCCACTGTCTCTAGCAATGACATTAGTCGACCATACGTGGTCAGCACAGTCACTGCCCTGCCTCCCCAAGCAGGATCCCGCGAAGGTGTGCCTCAGCTCTGGTGCGGCCACGTCCCGTATGGGCTCCCCCTGGTTCACGACGTAGACGTACGCAGACATGGAGACTTGCTCTGTGTTCTGAGCTAAATGTAAAAGAAATAGAATTGAGGTCTTTGAATGGGTTGTGAGTTCGAATATTATGAATGTTTTCCCCTATCTATATATTTATATGGTTATTTTTGACTCTGTGCGTAAATTATGATTGGTTAGTCTTTGTTTGTGATGTATAATGTATAATGGCAGATATATAGGCAGAGGGCACCTAGTGTCACTCCGTTCCCCACTTTCTGAGGAATTTTTGGAGGCATTGCGTTTTGAGTGGCAGAACTCAACGCCGCGCTAGTCCTCGACACCAGAGCGAAGTAATGGAAATATAAATTTAAGTAAATGTTTCATCCCCTCGAGTGGGGATCGAACCCACAACCAATCGGTTTTACAGTCACACTTTGTGCCACTGCGCCATGACTGGCCCCAATTACAAGAAGCTGTAGATTATTAATAAAAAATATTTTCTTTTTATGATATGCCTTAATCTACTATACAGTCCAATAAAATAGGAAGGCATCCTATAAAATCTAATTGCTGAGATTCTACTATTAATATATTTTATTTTACTTAGAGCGGTAAAGGTGATGAGGTCTCTAGCACCAGGCTGGGCGTTTTGGCTGAGCAGCAGACTGACTATCACGTTTTCGGTTTGCCCTGACCCTATTGTTTGCCTGGAAATAAAGTAAAATTATGAAAAACTGTAATGAAAAATATTAAGACACCAAAATTTTTATGTAGCGGGGCTCGAACCTCAAAATGATTTTGTAACAAGAGTATAAGAATTTCGAAGTGTTTAATGATAACGGACGGCTTAATTAACGACTAGCGCTTGGTTATTCCTATAAACGATATCGCGGGTTTCAGTCTCATTACGTTAACACTTGCGTTCCCCACTTTTCAATAATAGAGGCTATTTTGTTAGGAGAATGATAAGAAATACATATATAACTTACGCTGCAGGATCGATGCCAGTTAGAAATCTGAGTTCACCAACTGCTTGGAACGTAAATCTGACGGCTTGCTCCCTAAAATTTGTCACTTCAAAGTGTAGCTAAAAAAAAGAAACTGTATGTATGGATAAGAAAATTTTAAAAATATTGAGACCAATTGTGGCGCGGGGGCACAAGTGTGCGAATGTAAACGTGTATCGTGACAGGTTGTGGGTTGGACTCCCGCTCGAGTAAATTAAATGTTCAATGTTCTCATTTCTTTGCTCTAACAACGAGGGGAAATTATTGAAATGCAAAAAAGGTAGGTGTAGGTAACATCGAAACGAATAACACCATATAGCCTGTACCCTTCCTCTATAGACGGTCATCATACACAATGAGTAGCTATTTCTATTTGACCACAAATGTGAATTCGCCGGTGTAAACTAGTTCCTTTGGCCTAGGAAACGCGCATCATTTTTGGATGAAATATGGACAACTGAAATAAAGTAACCTGTAATCGATCTCCCGGAGCTCCATATAACCTCGTGCTTAAACCAATCTGTACGGACGTCAGTACAGCACCTCTTTGATTTACTAGCTGAAAAAATTTGAACAAATATATAATTTGTACTATTTTTATATCATTTAATTTAAATATACTCATTAATAAAATTAGTAGTATTGGTTAGATTATAGCTTAGTATTCCTTGCCATATGTACTGTTATATCTACGGGTGCTTATAGTAATATAAAAGTGAAGAGTTTGTTTGTTTTAACGTGCTAACCTCAGGACTAAATTACTAGTTTGAATTTGTCGATTATTTTGTTTTGGATATTTCATTGATATGTGCAATTTTTAGTGTTTCCCATTTAACCACGGTAGCGAAATCCCAGGATAAAACTAAATATTCTAACCGTAATGGGGGTTTGGATAGAATACCTGCGATATCGCTTGTCCAAATGGCAACAGATTACTCTCATTGTTCTGCAGCTTGCCATTGTACACTCTACTATCGAATTCTTCTATCTCTTCCAAATCGTTAATAGTTTCTGGATATATGATTGATGCTGATCTTCCATGTCTAACTTCAGCTCCATGATGGATAGGTTCTGATATGCGAGTGAATGGTTCTTCTGGAAGAACAGATAGATTTTAAAGATTAAGCTAGTAGTTACCTAAATAATATATATTTACGTAGAAAAAGGCAATTTAAGTAACTCTTTCAGAGGTTTTTTGTTACCGTGGTAATATAGCACACAATATTTCCAAAATCGGTAAAAAATCACAATACAACGTGGAGCTAAAAAAAATATATATATGCATACCCTTATTATCTCTTCCTATAATCTTGACATACATCTTAGAGCTGGTAACACTCGGTAGAGGAACTTCAGCGTATATATCAGACATGGGGCTTTCCATGTCACCGCCGGTTTCCGCCATAGGTTGGTAGCTAGAAACATATTATTTTATAATTTAATAATTTATTTTTTTAGCTTCACGCTGCGTCCCATATAGCTAGGGTAGGCAGGTGGAACCTGGAATCCTAGCATTACGATACCCGTTCCAATTAAATATATAATTATGGAGTCCTTGCGCGTTGACGGGTGGAACCAGAACCAGGTTACCAGAGCGAGGAAATGAAAATATTGAATATTTTATTTCTTTGAGTAGGAATCGTACCCACAGTCCATTGAATTAACAGCTTGTTTCCCTGCGCCATGACAGGCCTTACAGTACTGACTTTAGTCAAAAGTGCTTACAATAGTTTATTTGAATAAAAAAATATTTTGAATTTGAATTTAGAATTCCAATATTGGTTTTGTGCTGTACAGTCTATTTATCGAGGACAGTTTAGGCTATATAACATCACGCTACCACAATACAGGTGATGCTGGAGTAAAAGCCAATATAGTAGTGTTTTAATTATTAAATTAATCGATAAATTTTACCTGAAAGGTAGTTTCGCCAATTCGATCCCGTACTCGTCGACCAGTGATGATTCTCTGACACTAGCCACTGTGCCTGTAACCCGGAGTTTCAACATATCTGTAAACATAGGTGACAATAAAAAAAAATATTTTTTTATAAAATTTTAACGCAGCTTAATGGGTTTGTTTGGGTGTGATTTTAAGCTCTGTTCGAAGTAATGATACACATTTATGATATTTTTAATTATTATGGAAGTGCTTAAAAGATTTAATAATTTAATGTAACTTATCGATGGCATTATGATAACTGTGAGGGCAGTCGTGGCAAGTGGGCGACCGTAAACACGGCAGGTTGTGGGTTCTATTTCCACTCGAGGAAATATTAATTTACCTATTCTGTAAATAGGAATAGCCTATTAGGTAAATAGGAATAATAAAATTATTTTAAAATTCCCTTATATAATGTTTATCAGATTTTCCTTAACACTAGGTTCCCGGGTCCCCTTTACCGATATTAGAAAATATCTTTATCTACATATAGTAAAAATTATCTATATATATTCATATTCTTACCTGAATGGAATTTGAATCGATTACCATTGCGTGTGCGCGTTTAACCACGACGATGACGTTTCTGTTAGTTTATGTTTAATATCTATATTAATTTATAGTCAATACCAATTACTCTTATTATCAGTTAAGTTCGATGTCAAAATGATAACCTTTTAAAAACTTCCTCGCTCAAATTGTGAAATATTTTGAACTAATTTCGTATAGGACAATGCCTGACAGTGAATGGTGTAATGGTTGTGAGTTCAATCCCTTTCGAGGGAATAAATTTTTGTCATATCCACGCTTTGGAAAGTCAGGCTGCAGCGTTAAACTTCGCTTATTTTATACTGACCAAAGATTTGCAAGACGTGTCAGTAATGTCAGTAGATAATGTTAAATCGTGTAATGTCCCAAAAAAAAAATCTATTGACCAGTTTATTTTCAAACGTCTTGCGTAAAACGAATTACGTACGCAACCAATAAAACTCATTATGTCCAGATAAACTATTGCGTAGCTTTCGTAGATAAGGCGTACCTACACAGTGGATGGATTGTGACTTTTCTTATATATTTTAAATTTTGTTAATTTAGAAGTTGTATTTTTTATAATTGAGCTTATTGCAGGTTCAATTTGGACTCGGGGGAATGATTAGTTTTCACTGTTTGCTTTTTTTGATCACAAGACAGAGCGCGGTGTTGTGTTACGTCTCGGAATTTGGGTAGTGCAGGGGTAACGGAGTGTCTTAATACTAGGTTCCATCTACCTACCTCATAACATACTGTACATAACGTGAGGCTTAAAAAAATACTTAGTGTTTGTAGTTTGTTTTATATATTTTTCTTATCTTCCATCATAATTTCTTTATTTATCGAGATATCTATTTACTACATCGATCGAGAATCGTATTCACGACTTAAAAACTACAAAATTAAGTAACAAAATGACGTGAAACGAGATCGCTTTGCCTAAGAATTTGTGTCACAAGTATATTAATACGTTTTTTATTATTTTGTAAAGTGTTTTTTCTTTAGAACATTATAGTCGTGACTTCCGGTTTCTGAGGACATTGTGGTGATTGTATTTCCGGTTCGTGATTATTTTAAGCTATCTTGTAGGTATTTTAAGGTTAATCGAACATAAGGTCTAAGTTACATATATTGATTAAAATTTATGATATGTATACTAATATGGGGTTTTCTTTAAATTTTGTTTTAAATAATTATAAATAAGTTATTTAGTTATTTATAACTTATAATTATAACAAGAACATTTAATGAAAAGTATCTTTAAAATAATTATCCTTAAAATAAATTCAGATTTTTGACTTATAACTTTCTACACTACTTTGGGGCCAGTCGTGGCGTAGTGGCACGAAGTGTGACTGCAAAACCGACTGGTTGTGGGTTCGAGGCTAAGCGCGGCGTTGAGTCCTGCCACTCAACACGCAACGCCTCTAGGATTCGGCAGAAAGTGGGGAACAGAGTGTCTTAACACTAGGTTCCCTCTGCCTACC
>DVQM01000485.1:0-17048 GCA_018231645.1 Heliconius ricini
TTTCCAAAAATGTATAAAAAAACTAAATATACACGATTAATCCGGTTAAAATAGTGTTATTTAAAATGTTTTGTTTTTTTTTTATATATAAATATTAAACATTTTATAATCGCATCGTCTGTAGATACTTTATTGGTTCTTGTACTTTTTCGGTCTTCAAAAACAACAAAACATATATATATACTTTGCGGCCCATTCGCGGCTTCGTCCGCCTAATTACTACCTATAATTCTTTTGTTGTGCTGCATTTGCCAACAGCTACATTGTATAAGTTATATTTCAATCACGAAAAAGTTATTTTAATTTTAAAAAAATTATTCATAAAATTGAGAAAGTGCAAGTACTACGTGGCTGCTTGCGAAAGCACAGCGTTGGCTGAAGCATGGTAGGCAGGGGGAACCTAGTGATAATACACTTTCCCATTACAGTTAATAATATAAAAATAAACAAAACTCCAAATCTACCAAAGAACACCAAGTGCTACATAACAATATTTTTACAGAAACAGTAAAAAAAAAATTACGTTTTCCAGTAGAAATACTAGAAATAACGGAAAATAAAAAAAGGACGTTCGCTGGTGACCACTTGTACAATTTCCTTTCGTAACTGTTACATATCGTTATGTTACATACAGGTGTAGTAATCAACAGTTCGCCGATCGACACCGATGCTAATGTGATACGGCACGTGTGTCACCGTTTTATATTATATTGTTTGAACGAGATACGCCATGCCTTATCATTTAAAACGGCTTGCGGTATTTTAAATATGTATGTAACTTTCTTAGAAATGGTATTGGTTTGTTAATAATTAATAATTTATGACTATTATATAATATGACTGTCGAAGTAAATACTGGCAAGTGCAGTGGTTACATCATCGAAACGAATACTTTTATCGTATATATTCGGGTTCCGTATATATTGGATCACTTTGTTGTCCGCCTGTCTGTCTGTTAAGAGCATTTATCTCGAAATAAAGTGGGTATATCGATCAGAAATTAATATCGAAAATTCAAGTCCACGGTCCCTTAGAGCACCGAAAAAATCAAGTTTGTGTGTCAACGCAATCAAAAGGCACGAGCGTTTATGCATCGTGTTTGTTGCATTTTGTATGAAATTCGCCGCATCATCATAACCTACAGGACCCCGTGGACCCACAATAATGAAATTTGGCGAGAAGTAAGGTATTACAGTATAAACATAGGTAAAAAATTAAAAAGTGAAAATTTATAGATAATTCATAGAAAAAAAATATTACAAACTTATAATTACAGTTCATTTCATACAAAACGAGTGCATAAGTTCACAAACTTAAACTTGCCAATTTCAAAATGTTCTTTCCGTTGACATATGTATATACATTCCAGAAATTTATACGAAACCCTCGATATTCGAATCCGTTCCGCATTTTTTTTCTATTCGAACCAGTAGTTCCCGAGATTAGTATATTCTACCAAAAATATTTGAATTTTATAAAATTAAGGGTATATAATTTTTTTAGGTATACAATTTCTTCTTGCTGTTTCGCCCTCGTGGTTAAATAAGAAATAACTAAGATTTTTATTTGACACGTGACTTATTCTGATATCCTGAAACTCTGAACGTATGTCTAGTGGTTACACAGAAACTACCTACATAATATAGTGTATGCCAATAATATTCCGCGATAAATGCTATTTAACTTTCCAATACAAAAATATTTTTTTTGAAAAATGAAATTGTACTTGACACTCGTAGTTGATCTGAAGGAGATTAACTCGTGGAACCAAACAAATTCTTTATAATATTATATTTCTTCATAATATTATCATTTATACAAATATAAAATTATATCTTTATTGAGCAGTTATATTAATTTAAAGTGCAATTAAAGTTGTTTGTTGACATTTTTCCGTGGGCGGTATGAAGGGCGTTCAGTCTATGAATTACGACTAGTTTATCGAATGTCTTTAAATTATTTGCATTGTATATTATTACTGGCGACATAGAATCGATGAGAATGTCTGTGTGTATGGTGAGATTAGTTTAGAGTTCTATTTGTTTTAAATGAATTAGGAATTATAGATAAATTTTGAATTTGGTAAAGCCGGTCGTGGCGCAGTGGCACAGTGTGACTGTAAAACCGACTGGTTGTGGGTTCGGTCCCCATTCGAGAAGAGGAAATATTTACTTTAATTTATATTTCCATCTCTTTGCTCTGGTGTCAGGAGGCAAAGCGCGGCGTTAAGTTCTACCACTCATCATGCAATGCCTCCAAAATATGTCAGAAAGTGGGGAATGGAGTGTCTTAACACTAGGTTTCCTCTGCCTACACTGCTGTGCGCGGGATACAGCGTGAAGCTGATTTAGAATTTGGTGAGTTAATCCAGTAGGTGTATTTCCATTTTATCATCCAACATGAAATTTCTCGAATACAGATGGAAAGAACAAAACCTAGAAGAAGACTTAAAATAACAACTTACATCTATTCCAATAGGTTAAACAATAAATTAATAATATAACAATAAACAAAACCCCCAAGTGAAGCAAAGAAGACAAAGTGCTATCTATCGCCACACAATTACCCCGATGTGATCTGCAAGTTTCTGATATACTATGTGGGGGAGGGCGGGCGTTATCTGTTCGCGCGCCATTAACCCGATACAGCCACTTCACGTGGAGTTGTAATTGAAACAGGTGAACTGACTCTGTGAGATGGAGTGAAGTGGGCTGATTTTTTTAATTTGTCTAAGTAATTAATGCAGCTACAAAATTTTATTATTATATATCTTATTGTAATCTTATTATTAGTCTGTTTTTTTTTAATATAAAAGAAATAGTAAATCAGCTTCACGCTGTATATTGCAGCACTTACACAGCAACGTTGGCAGGTATTTTAAATATATATCGATATTATATAAATTACTTAAGTAACAAAATATTCTTTATGTACATATTAATTTTAATTTAAATAAAGATAGTTAAATTAAATTATGTTATATTACTTTATAGCCAACCTTGGCAAGAATCAATGACATATATAAATTTTTAGGTACCTTTCATGTCCACTTAAATTAAATTTCGTGTGAAACTGTAGAATCCCAATTAGGTTTTAATTCGATAGTCGCTGTATCCCGCATATATCAGGGTAGGCAAAGGGAAACTACTGTTAAGTCTTCCGTAACCCACGCACTGCTCAATTTTCAAGATATTGCCTATTGAGTGCCAGAATTGCATCAGATAAAACTAAAAAAAAAGCTAAAAGTAAACTAATTTTAAAAAATCCTAAATACAATAATTTCGCAAAATATTTCATTTTCGCCATCCACATACATTGATTAAGTACAAAGGACACAAATAGGACAAAGCGGTTTTTCCTATAATAGTATAGGAATAGCCGATTGTAGGCCGTCAAGAGTACGATAACGTCGGCCCACATGATCAATCTGCCCCTACTCACTCTAATCTCATATAAAATGTTTCGCGTTTCACCTGGCCGATATGAAACCACCATAAATCCTTCTCTGGTACTTATTATTTTTAATACAATGTTAGATAATATGAATTATTTTATCGTTATTTCTCACTTAGTCGATAGTTGTGTTGTTTTTTTGATTGATTTGTTCTTATTATAGCTATAGAAATACATATTAATATTGATATATATTTTATATATGGAAATTTCTGTTTTTTTTAATACTAATTAAAAGTTCCAAATAAAATATATCAAAATTTTTTAGAAAACGTATTAAAATTAAATATCCGAAAAAATCTCTAGGAAACGCGTTCCTTATATAATATATTTTAGGCATATCTATTTGCGTATACAATGGGAACTGAACCCACTACCACTCTTATCAACAGACTATATCAAAATATGCATTGACAAGTTAATTCTGGCTTCTGTCTAGCCCATAACGTGAGCCATATCGAAGTAGATATGGTTACTTCGATCCAAGCCAAATTGCGCGTGACGATAACCTTATCGCTAACGAAATGGGATATTTTTAACTGGACTGGTTCTAGATATAAAATTGACGAAAATCGCTTTTTGCTGTTTTAATATTTCTACATTATTTATATATCACTATCATTATATTTTGGTAGCTTCACGCTGCATCCCGTATATCGCAGGGTAGGAGGGGACCTGATGTTAAGACACTTTGTTCCCATTAAGACACTTTCGTTCCCCACTTTCCTTTGAATTCTGGAGGTATTGCGTGTCACCTTATTTAATGTTTTTAACTAATTTAATATTTTTAACTAATTTAATATTTTCATTTTTTGCTGTAGTAACGACGCAAATCGCAGTGCTGAGATCCACCCCACAACACATAAAAGCTTAAAAATTATGCAGTGCATGGGGACCAGAATGTCTTGACATCAAGATTCCTGCGTGGATACGGAAATAGCCGACAGGCTGCATTTTATTTTTTCCATCCAAAAACATCAAAAATCTGCGCGTACCACAATCCATACCTAAAATCCGGTATCTACGTAAACGTCGTTAGTTCGATCGCTCGCGCCAAATTGCGTGTGACGATAATGCTATCAGCGTCTCCTGAATGGGGCATTTTAAAAATCACTGGACTGAATTAAGATATTGTTCATTTTTCACTATAATATACTATAGCATAGTATTATACATGTGATCGTAATCGTAGGTAGGTGTATGATAGTGAACAGGATGGCTTTGGGTTCGATCTCCACTGTGAGGACTAAATTAAAAATAATGTGGCGTTGAATTTTATTTCTCAAAAATGTCCCCGAAATTCGACAGGAAGAAGGAAATAGGTAACGGAGTGTCTTAACAATAGGTTAACTCTACTATTTTTTCTTGCACTACAGGGTGCTACTATGCAGGAAGATGCTACACTTTTATATTGTAAACATATAAATTGTGCTGGATACAATTGTTGTGGGCAAAGTCTTGAATAAAGATATTATAATATCTTATACATATTAACATAAATAAATATATTCTAAATTCGCAATAACCAAATGAATAACTTTCATCTTTTTATAAATGTTACATTTAATAGAATAAAAAATATCATAAAAAGACTGGACTTCCTATTAAAAAAACTAGACAAAAAACGCTACCACACCACAAAGTAGCCTCTAAGACCAGGAAATAAAAAACAGACCGACTTAGAAATTTCCCCTGCGTTCCTCTCTTAAATAAAAAGCAGCTTCACGCGTTTTCTCGCAAAGCAGGATAGAGAGACGGAACTTTGTGTTGGAACAGCCCATTCTCTACTACAAAACAAAAAATAAGATGGTAAAGTCCAATAATACCTATTGTAGTCATCAGAAAAACATGTTCCTGTTAATGCCGTTGTACAGACCACTATCTTCCAAATACAGTATAACGTGTTGAGTAGCGGAACTCAACGTCGCGCTTTGACACGAAAGCGAAGAAATGAAAATATTACAAATACATATTTAATTTTTTGTAATGAGAATCAAAGTCACAACTTGTAAGTTTGACTGGTCCCGAAAGAAGATAATATTGTCCAATATCCCCTTTTGTCATATAACCTGCTGTAGTCACCAGTTAGGAACCTACCCATTCATCAATACTTACTATACCTGTAGTATCGTAATGCTAAATTATCCTCCTTCCCATAACGTCCTCGTAAGCGTATTACACGTAACCGCTGAAACCACGTTTTGAGCTGTTCGAAAATTCAATGTAGGCTTTATTATTTAGTAGTTTCAGCCACTAACGGGATCCATGATTTTTGGAACTAAGTAGAGTGTGGGTTCGATTCGTATTCGAGAAGGTTAAATGTTTGATATTTTCATGTCCTCGGTTTGATGACAAAGCAAAGTATGGCGTTGAGTTCTGCCACTCAACATGCACTGCCTCCGGAATTCGTGGGAAAGTAGGAAACGAACATTTCTTAACCGAGTGACTTATCACTGGGTTCCCTATACCCATCCTACAATGTGCGGAATACGGCGTGAAACTAAAAAAAGGAGTAGTTTCTCTGCTAACTGCACAAAATATTTTCCGAAAGCCCGAAATCCGAAATTAAAGTTATTGAATCTTGGCAATTGGTTAACAAATGCTTAGCAATGCACAAATTATTTCAATATTCATTAATTGCACAGCATATGAGTCCTATTTGGGGAAACCAATCGTGACGTAGGGGCACAAAATGTGACGTCCAATTCGGTGAAATGAAATATTTCCATTGCTTCGCTCTGGTGCCCAGGCAAAGCGCGGCGTTGAGTTCCGCCAGAAAGTGGGGAATGGACGGAACGGAACACTATGTTCCCTCTGCCTACCCTATTGTGTGCAGAATACAGCGTGAAGCTGATAAAAAAAAAACCAATGTCTTGGAAATTGAAAAACGGAACGTCTGAACATTAGGTTCCCTGTAGTAAAGACAACAACTTGTTCCATTATATTCTATTAAATTCTAGTCAAACAAAAATGTTTATAATACAATCCTATGTTAATATATTGATAGTAACAGTTCATCAGGCTGCTTAGTTACCCTATACTGCTTCCTTGGTTTAATCACTTATCAATTGCAAGTGATAATATACTTTGTTTTTCTTGACTTAAAGTTGATTTTAGATTGTCAATCAACATACGCCTGTTGCGCCGGAAATTGCCTTGAAGCGCCCTCTGCTCCAGCCGTAATTCGCCAAATTACAACGAGATCTTTGTAATTAAAACCTTTTGTGGTAACAAAATGTATTTTTGGCATTATTTTTCACCGTCATGGCTCAATGGATGTTTCTAATGTGAATTGAGGGTTCAGATCTGCGAATCTGTATAGGGAAAATGAAGTGTATTAAATCACTATTTAAACACGCAAATGTCAAGAAAAATTTAAGTAAGGAAGTAAGTTCCAAATACAGTATTACTTAAGTAAGAGAGTAAGTTTGAATTTAAGTTCTAGACCAAAGGCACAGATAATTTTTGCTTCTTTCTGTTAACATTAAATAAATGTTGTACGTTATATTAGATAAATTGATATATATTTGTAATAATAAAATAATTAGAGGCCACTCGTAAACAAATCTCATCCAACCTCATCCAACAATCGCGAAAAGAGACAGAGATATTTCATTTAACCTATAATAAAAACTTTAAAATAACCTTTTAATCAACACTAGCTTCTAAAATATAATTTTCAACATAAAATTAAACCGTTTTAATTAAACGATACGAATATACGTACATACATATCTATATATGTATATATTTATATGAAAGAGTACGGTGTAGGTACGATATCGTTATCGCGGCTCCCAGGCGCACCTCCACCGATAGCATCTTTTTAATTAATTTCTATAAAAAAGTGTCTTTCCTTCGTCACGCCCGTGTCTCGTATAATTAATAAGCTTGTGTAAAGTAAAGTATACTAATATTGTCATGTTTAGATATTAGAATTTATGGCGATATTTCCAAGTGAAATTAATATATTTTTAATATATATAAACCACTATAAACGCGACGGCTGTGGGTTCGATTCCTACTCGTTGGAATGAAATGAAATATTTAATATTTAAATTTTCTCGCTGTTATAGTGAGGCGCGAATCAAAGTCGCGTTGAGTCTCGCCTAGCCTTAAGAATTCGGCGGATATTAGAGAACGGAATTGTCGTAATTGGAACTTCGCTACCATATACCCTATATAGCCTTTTTATACCCTTTTTCCTGCTTAGCGAATTGAGTGTCAGCACACTCCTTACTGCACTTTCCACTCCTCCATGTTGGCTGGCGCTATGTTGACTAGTAGTATTCAATTCTTTGTCTTTCCAGGGCGGGAAGATGAAGATAATTCTCTCCTCAGATTTTTGATCGGACCTACAACCGTCGCGTCCCAATCTTTATTATAATTATAAAATTTGAATTTTATTAAAATAAGGTTTCCTTCTACGAATGCAATCAACAGCAGGAAGGCATGTCATCTTGTAAGATATTTCTAGACATGATGTGATAATAATTTAACTTAATCGAGTTATTTTTGACGGTTACTTATGTTTATGTCTTTCTGTATCTGAAATTAACTTGGAAGCTTCCTATGTAACAAAAAAAAACTTCTTTAATTTGTAACCGGGGGTCTATTTAGATGTATATATATATCATTTTATGAATAATGTTGGTAGGCGTTTTTGGTGATCAATTTTGGTAACGGCGTGGAGATGGTAACAAAGTTGGTAAGCTATTTTTAGTTTAGTTACACAAAATTGTACTTAAGTTTTCAGCATGAATTTTGAAAATTATGATCTCTAAGTTCCCTACCCCTTATACAGCGAAGACATATATATATATTTGAATAGAACTTTATATACAAATATATCTTGCAGAAATATCTTCAACCATGAACATCTCCAAGTGTTTTAAGGGGGAGTATTGAAAGGTAGGATCTATAAACACAACATTTGACAAAATGCTATTCTTTTTCATTAAAATTTAATTTATTTTTTAATTTCACACTGTACCCCGCTAATGGTAAGGGTAGGCAGAGGGAACCTAATGTTAAGAAACTCCATTCGCATAACACAATTTTTGAGGATGCAGTACCTCCTCATTTCTTAAGTTGGTTAAAAAATACAATTATATTTTCATTTACGCAGATGTGTCACACGTGCAGGTTTTATCGGAAAGTTAATTATCATTAAAATAAGGGTATCGGTAACGTAGGAGTAGGAAGTATTGGCCTTTTTACCGGCATAAGATAATATTGTGAGTTCCGTGTACAACACCTTTTATTATTATTTTTTAAAGTACACAAATACATTACTCATGTTTATTTAGTAATTGTCAAATACAAAAATTTTCAAATCAAAAATCACAAACCTTAGGAAGGAGTATTAGAATTATTTCTCTTGTAAAATTTGAATATTTTCTCATAATCTTTAAAAATAAAAAAAATCCTACGCATTTGCACTTATATATTTATTACTGTTATAGCTACGTTTAATATTGTTTTCAACACTACCGGAGCTTCAGCAGGAATTTTAATATTTTTTTGTTAGTAAATGTCACTAATTTACTTTATTTTGTGGCCTAGACGTCAAGCCTTTCTCAAATTTCTTCTATCATGTTTATCTTAGTATCGGCTATGGGTTTGATTTCTTCTTGGATTAATGGATTGTTTTCATTTCGTCTCTATCATAATAAGACAAAACGCGACGGACGGTAGCGAACATAATGTCTTCATACCAGGTATCCTCTACCTTCCCTGGTATATTTTAAAACTAAAAAAAATATTTGGAAATTAAAATAAGATAACAGCAATTTTTTTAGCTGTATCTCGTATATAGCAGGATAGGCCTCTGCCTATCCTCCTGTATAGTGAGGAAGTGGAGGGATGGATACCTAGTGATAAGATAATTCCACTTCCACTTCCTCACTTTCCGGCGAAAACTCACTTTCTGGAGGCATTGCGGGTTGAACGGCGGAACATAAAGCCGCAGTCTACATCGTTTCCAGAACGAGGAAATGACAGCAAAATCTACATCGCAATATGAAATTCAGAATTAAGCTAAAATTTCATCAAACACAAAAGTTAAACAAGATAAGCCTCGATCCATTCCATAGATTCCATTCCAAAAAAAAATCCATTTGATAAATGTTTGCAAACCTCCAGAGATTTGCTCTGTAATGAGTAGTGATGGCGCGAGACGCGAGTGTGTGCCACGATAAGGATGTATTAGAACACATTTTGACCCTACTCCGATATTTATACTTGTAATAACTCTGGTGTAGAATACTATTCAATTTATTGTTTCAAATTACGCATTATATATGACAACTTAAAAGATTGTAGTGTTTAGATATTTTATTCCTCAATTTTAAAAAGCATTGGGTAGCACATATTGGTATTGTTATTTATCACATTAGCGCACTCCTCTATAATGATTTAAATATAACTATATCTTCGAGTGGAAATCAATTTGCCA
The DNA here is from genome assembly GCA_018231645.1 of Heliconius ricini. NCBI lineage: Eukaryota > Metazoa > Arthropoda > Insecta > Lepidoptera > Nymphalidae > Heliconius > Heliconius ricini. The sequence continues at coordinate 9,911 of DVQM01000485.1, forward strand.
CTTATTATTTTGTTCTCTGTTGCCTAATTCCTCTATAACTTTTCCAACTCACGTTCATACGTTAGCTACTATAGTAACATGTTGTAAGTTAACGATGGTGTTACGTAGTAAAGACACATGCTACACCTCTAGTGTTGGATTGATATCGATAATATGTTGATCGAATTTGATATATTTTTAGATATTTGAGATATTTTTTTTATTTACTATTTATTATCTTTTAATGTGGATTATTTAATTATTTTTATATTTTACTTTAGCTATAAGATTTGATGACACATAATAAAGTAGAATCAACATCGAAAAACAATCCGTTCTCTACTTTCTATGTCGATTGTATCTTAAAGGCGGTCCTCTGGTGTTATACAGGGCTCCTCTGGTGTTATACAGGATCGTGGTTGGCGATGATCACTTACCATCAGGTGAACCGTTATCCATAACAAAAAAATCGTGGCTCAGTTAAAAAAAGGGGTAAAAGGACGCGACCGGTTGCCGATGAGCGGACTGTTTTAAAACTCCTGGGCTAACTGCCTTCATGCTAACGCCTGAAGCTGAAAAACAAACTTATATTTTTATTGAATGGTAAAATATAATTATGTTTCCTTTTCATCACTCAATGTACAGCATATTAGACAACTATGACAAGAATTAGTTGATCTTAAGTGTCTTGAACAGGTTATAAACATCAATTCAATTCTTCAACCGGCATTCACCATAAGCTTTGATTAGAGAAGATGTAGAGATAAGTGACTTTTGCTCTAATAAAATATATTTCTTAATGACTGACTAAATTTAGTGTCAAATGTTTCTTGTAAAATCCTATACTGCGCCACGTGGCCTCACATATATTTATAAAACTTTCTATCACTCTGTATGGCGCACATAGCTGAGTAGGCAGAGGGAATCTGAAAACTCAGTGTTAAAACGCTCCGTTCCCATTAAGATACTTTCCCCGCATTAATTTTATTTACTACATATGCGACTATTATATAATATGTTAAAAATAAAACCATCGATATGAACATTCTCCCTAGAAGGGGGTGAAGCGACGCTTGGCGCGGCGAGATAGCGCGATACCATCGCTGGGTGGCGGCTCTGATAGCTAGTTGGAATAATAATAATTTTATTATCGTGATCTAGGGTTCGCGAGACCGGGTTCACTTGGGAGATTACGAATTATTTGGATATTTTTGTATGTTGTGTTTATGAGAAAATATTTTTATTCTATATACGTAATTAAGTATTTCTATATTAAGGTATTTAGAAAGTTCTTGTTGAAAACCGTAATACACGTAGTATTTTCATGTAATCTAACACATTTTAATCTATTAATTTTACATTATTTGTAATAATAAAAATCACTTTGAGCTTAACGAGCAAATGAAAAGTACAAGAAAATTTATTTAAAAAAATTAAAAAAATATATACCTATAAAACATCTGCCTGTCCCAATAAAAAAAATTCTAATACTATTCATTCACATAGAAAACATGACAATATGTGATGTTATAAATAAAATAATGGACGAAGTCAGAAGGCGATAGAGGGTCAAAAGTGACGGCTTAGCGACTCACAGGGTAGCCTTATCTGCCGCTCGCAGATTGAATATATTTCACATGCAAGTTCACACCCGACGGACTCTACTCGCATGGTTTTAAAGGAAAAAATGTTTTAGAAATTATATTTGGGGGTTGGGCTAACCCCAACTGAGCTTTGGGCTTAGTTTCTAATAGTATATGGGTAATGAATTTTTGTACAAACTTTGAATTTCCGCAGTGTTGAGTTCCGCCAGGAGCGGGATAAAGCGTGAAGCCAATGAATATCAGTATGTCGTATTTAAAAAGTAAAGAACTTTAAAAAATAAGAGATAGATTCTTCTAGTGCCACCTTCGAAGTTTGTCCTAGATATTTGACTGATTACAGTTCTTATAAGTAATTAATTCAATTATGTAGAAAAGCTTTCCATATTTTTGATAATTTTATTTGGATAACATAATTCGTTTACAAAACTTATTGCTTGCTCCATTAGAAAAGTTTATATTTTACGTACTTCAGTGTTTGTTTTATTTCCATTATTATGTTTTTTTTTAAAATTATTCTTTTAAGCACTTCATGAAATACAAGAAAAAAACATTGTAACCAAAATGAATACTGTCAACTTTATTCTACGCTATTCGCCTAATTCGTTGTGTCGTTTGTAACCCATTATTTTTTTTTCAATAAAAAACTAAATTAAACAATTAGAAAACAAAGAAATATTAGTATGGATTAGTAATTAACTTCAATTTTAACTAGTTTTTACCGATTCTGAGTTTCTACTGAAGGTCACGCCAAGGTGAGCGCAAAGCAGGTGCAGATAGCTGCTATCGCTGGCTTCGAACCCGCTCTATCGTCTCATTAAGCGATAGCTATTCAACAATACAGGCAACGCGATAACACTAATGAGAACCTACGACTGTGCGATGCTTACAAGAAAAACCGACGTTCATTGAAAGCGTTATACGTCATTACAATTTAGTACCTTGAAGTTATCTGAATTAACATGTATTTTAGTGGAAAGACTAATTTAACTACGTTATACGACAGAGTAATTATAATTATTCTAGAGTTTTTTGAAAAAAGTTGCTTTTTTTCGGATTTACTAATGTCAAAATAATAATCTTATTAGACTTGTCACACGGTAAAAATATTTTTACCCTGAGACAAGTTTATAAAAAACATGATACTGTTAGATAGCAATCGGATGCGGTAAACATTTTTCTTTTAAAACACATATCGTCTATGTTTCTAAATTATTCAGGAAGAGATACTACGTAATTGCAATGATATGCCTATTGACGATACTTCACACGAGTTTCCTTCCAATAGAGGCCGTTGCCTACAAGCATCTGCCTCGATTGACTTTTTTCTGGATGGTCTTTGATATATGGTCTAGATGGACTTTTTCCTGGTGGACCTTGGATGGTCTTTTCAGCGTCGTCGGGCGAAGATAGACGAGAGTAGCTCACCCCTGAAGAAAACCTTGATTGACGCACTTGCATTGCATTTATAGTTTTTTTTAATTCATGTTGATGTAGTTGAATTTGAATATGACGTATATAATTTCGAACAAGTGAGTCATTTAATTTTACTGTTAGTGCGAATTTTGTTACCTACTCTAACTATAAAGCAATTAATAACATTAAAAACTGTTATTTTCCAAAACAAATTCGTTTATCCATTATAAATAACTAGTAAACGAGTATTGTATCATAACAGAACATTTTCCACAGCGCTGCACATGCTAGGGCGCGTGTGTCAACATCAAGATTGTATCTAATTTGCATATTACTGCAGATTTTTTTCAAGAAATAACATATACCTACAAGCCCTTATATACTAATGCATTGCTGTGGTTCAAGTACGGAGTGAATTTTATTCATTGATAATGAGATAAAGTTTTATGAATCTGTAAGAAATTAAAAAACAAATCGTTTACCACTTATTTTTTTCTATATTAAAGAAATCGAATATCTGATCTAATCGTATGAACAGGGACGAGTGTTACAAATACAAAGGAATTTTTTTTAAATAAGCGATAAAATTATAGCAAAACTACTGATCTAAGTAATAGGATTTTAATTTGCTATTCAATGCTTATTAAAAGTATTAACAAATAAATAATTGATGCAATTACAATGTAAGGCGGTACTCAAAATAAATGTTGAAAAAAAAGTAAAGCATAGAGTTACTGATATCAAAGAAATATCTTGAAAAATAGATATATTAATATCAGCTTTAGAAAATTGTTTTGTATCTATATTAATAGTTCATCCCAATAAATCGCTATACGCTTATGAGTCAGCACTATAAATTTATAGGTCAATTGCAGTCATTCGGGGTCGTGACTCCTTGCGGGTAATGATATTTTAATGTTATTTAATTTTACCTTTTTTTTCTTTGCAGGTAAGTAGGTTATCAGCGGAGTGAGTAAGCAGTTTCAACGTACTGCCTTTTGTTCCGTATGTTATAACTAGCCGTAGCTAATACTTTGATTATTAAGATAATAACTTGAAGGCGAATTGGAAATTGTCCAATTATATGTATATACGATGATTGTGGCTTCGAATACCGCTTAGGATAATGTTCGTTTAAAAATTGATATGTTTTTGATGTCATTATTTAAATGGTTTTTAATTATTTATAGACAAAAATGGTTGAATTAAAGTTTATTGCCAAAGACTACATTTCAAAAATTGAAGAATACTTTGATAGTATTTAGATGATAGGTCAAAATAATGCTCTATTTTATTAGCTCTACACCGTATCTCTATTCCTTTCCTCTAAATGGGAAACTAACCCACAACCATCACGTTTTCAGCCACAAGCTGTTTTGCTAGATCACGGCGGCATCAAATCAAACACCAAAAGTTCACGTCTTATCTCATCTGTTTGACGGATTTCTACCCTGCGTATTCATATTCTGCAGAGAAGCTAAATGTAGAGATTAGTTTACACGATTAATATATATCTAAAGAGGTAATAACAATAGTGTGTTATTGTAATTTTATGTAACAATTTTGGGTTTGATTCCAATTAGGTGGAACTAATTATTTATACCAATTTGGTAAAACGAAGCAAAACATAAAGCATTGCGTTCGGTTCCACCACTTAATCATTAGAAATGGTGTGCCTTCATACAAAATTTCCTAAGAAAGTAGAAATTATTTCTTAGTTATACAGTCCTTGTCCTTAATGGAAAAAGTAATTAATAGGTCAAAATAAAAATAATATAAATAAATATTTGCTATTTTAATTATAGAAATAAGAAAAATAATTAATGTACGCAATTAAAACTATAATAATATTGTTTTTGTAAATATTTGCTTTTTGTTATTTAAAACTGAGACCTCTGACTGAGTTCTCTATCTTAAAACATAGCCATTACCATCGGATCTGTCTGTAGGTGCTATCTTGCAAAATTATTTCGCGTGTCAATTTCTTACATTTTTCTTCTTTTTTTCTTCTTCCCAAAATTATTTCTTTGTATAAGAATAAATAATAAAACTAAAGAAAAATATATAAATAATCAGAAAATATTATTATAAATAATATCCATGTCAATTAATTAAACTATATCTTATTTTAATTAACAAAAAATATATATATTTTTCATTTTTCTTTAGCGTTACAGCAGGTATGCGGAGGATTTGATACTTCCCAACATTTTACCAAATTTTGAAGGCTTAGTGTGTTTGTTGAGTGGCGGACGTCAACGCCGCGCTTTACCTAAACATCAGAATGGAGAAAGTGCGAATATTTAAATGTTTCATTTCCTTTGGAGATAATCGAACCCAAACTGCCACGTTTATAGTTACACTTTGTGTTCTTGCGGCATTACTGGCTTTACATCTCATGAAAATTTAAATAAAGCAAAAATAATATAAATTCTTTATATCAGTTCATTACTCTGCCTCAAGCTCCGGGGGCTCTGATAAGGCGCGCTATTTAATCAGATCACATCTTGGGCGGGCGGCGCTATCTTATCGCAACCCACCTATCTTGCAGATATATACAATATATATACATATATATATATATATATATTATATACGCACACATATATAATATGTATTAATATGTATGTATATAATATATATGTATATATTATATATGTGTGCGTTATACAGTGTGGAGCTAAAAAAAATAATATATTAAAATATTAGGACCTTGAATAAGTTCTTGCTGTTTTTTGAAAGATGGCGTTGCGGCACTCTGTGCATGGAATTTCGTACGGTAACGAATCACCAAAGTAGTACTATATGTAACCTCAAATTATAGTAGAATAGTGTTTACTACAGTGTCAACTAATTAAAAAACATAATAATAAAAAAAAAATGTTTTTTTTTTATTTTGTTAATTCAATCAATCAAATAGTAGCAACATAAAGCTAGAATGAAATATCCGTCAATATTTTTTGTAGAACGTTTTATATACTATCTGTAGTATGTAGATATCTGTTGAACGCAAACATTATTTCTTTACCCTGATAAGCAAAACGGCCACCAACAAAGAAAAAACGGATAATTAAGTTCAAAGAAATTTTAATGAACACCATCCGTCTCATAATTGGATTTTATTGTGATAATATAAGTTGTAGGTTGTAAAGTGTTGTGTCTTAATGTAAAATTCCACCTGCATTAAGAAAAATGTACCCAGATCATACAATACAGAAATACAAAATGGCTTGTATTTCTCCAATATGCAATAAGATTATCGCCAGCATCGTATCAATATATCAAACGAATTTTATTCAACATATTTAGACATATATCGCAATTAAATAGTTAAAGGATACAAATAGAATTTTCTCTACAGCGAACATCAAAGCTATCTCAAAGGCGCCTGCTTCGCATATAGATTGACGAATTTGCCTCCATTTACACCTTCATGTCATCGAGGCAGACAAACTTCGTTAGTAATTTATAATCGCTTCGCTTTATACACGTGGATGCTTTCAATTTTACATGCTGAAAATTCAATTACAAGATAGTAGCGACCGTGGGCTGTCAGATCTACGAAAAGATCCAAAAATGTAAAATAGACGATTCCATCAAAATTTCCTTATGGTGAATACCTACTCAAAATTCTCCTTTACTTTGATCTTTTGAAAATCTCTTCGGTGTTTCTCACAAATATATTTATAAAATCCTCTCAAACGTTAATGGATTAATTCAGTATAAGCTTTACGATGTTTTATAAAACTAAATGCTTCTATTTTTTTGCTTTGAAATAAAGGTCTGTATTGAATTTATTGTTTTGTATTGTCGCTAACAGAGAATAAACTATTTTTTATTCGCCTTTAAATATCAGGTTAAAAATGTCAATATTTATTTAGGTACCTATAAATGTCAATTTGTTTTAAGATTTTAGTTAACATTCTGTCCTGAGGCCAGTCGTGGCGCAGCGGCACAAAGTTTGACTGTAAAAGCACACGTTGTGTGGATTCAATCCCCACTCGAGGAGATGAAATATTTACCTAAATTTATATTGCCATGTCTTCGCTCTGGTGTCCAGGTATAAGCGCAGCGTTGAATTTAAGTAATATAAGTAGTAGGAATTTAAGTAGAAAGTTTAAAAACGTTAATATATATATATA
>DVQM01000486.1:0-17042 GCA_018231645.1 Heliconius ricini
AAATATAAATTTAAGTAAATATTTCATCACCTCGAGTGGGGATCGAACCCACAACAGGAGGTTTTACAGTCGCACGTCGTGCCGCTGCGCCACGACTGTCCTCAAAAAGTTAACGTTTAGTTTAGAATAACATTTTTCTTTAAAGAGTAACAGCCAATTTCGGCTCACATCATCCAAAATAGATTTCTCTTTCCTATAGAAGAAAAGAAAAATATTTGTGTTGGCTTATTGGGCAAAGCAGCAATTTGTTTATATAGACAGTTAGGTGATTTCAACTTTTCAGTTTTCTCTGCTTATAATGTTATATGCGAGATAACAGAGTGAAGCTTAAAAAAAAAGACTAGTTACCTACTACAAATCTAGCATCTAGTATCAATTGTCAAGGAGATGACTGAACTTTGTTTGTTTTTGTATTCAAAGTGGTCTTTTTGAAAGTTGGATATCCTCTGAAGTATTTGTAAGGTATAGTATTTATATTTAAACGTTTAAAATGAAGAATGCAAATATTTTCGAACGGCTATATATAGTAGGTATATGAACACTGCACTTGTGCGACCACACGCGACAATTTGATTAAATTATGAGTTATCTTTATGTGCGCCTTTTATGTACAAAACGGTGGCCGAGCTCAAGGTGGAGATTCATGGCGGAGGGGCTAAGCATGTGGTCTGTAAAATCGACGGTTGTGGGTTCCCGCGTGAGGCAAAATTGAGGTAAGGATAGAAATTTGTAGGATGATGACTTGATGAGTAATAGCACGCTAAGACCAACAACTATGGCCTGGTAGGTATCTGCCTTGCACGTCATCAGCCCTTTTCAGTTAAGTTTTTTTTTCTTTTATTTAACATTTAAAAAATAAACTGGCTGATGACGTTCAGGGCAGATGCCTGCCAGGCCATGGTTGTTGGCCTTAGCGTGCTATTACTCATCATTCTACAATTTCTAGTCTTACAGGAAGACCGTTAGTCGGAGGGCTCACTAGCTCGGACTATTAAAATTGCATGAGTGCACATCCCGTTGTAGAAAAAAAAGGTCAACGCAGTGCCAGGGAAATTCAATAAAAGTGTAAACTTATCTAAAATAAAACTCATTTAAAGTCAATGCATAGGTAAACGTCGTTATTCGAAGTGACCGTAGAAGGAGATTTCTATTTTTTCTACTTAAATAATTAAGTTAGTACAAATGTTTCTCTGTCGTATCACGACTGCAATACGTGGGATATTGTAACGACTACTAATTCACACTTCACAACTTTGATTTGGTAATTACTCGCTAAATCAAGTATTATTTGCAATGGATTTTTAAACTTAATATTTAAAAAATAATAAACGTCGTCGCTATTATGAACATTGTGCATATGACTATATTTTACATGACCTATATTGTTTGAACAGCTTGTGCTACTTTCACGATTTAAAGCCAATTATGTTAAATTATGTTCGTCATGTAGAAATTTTTTAGTTTTTTGTTTACACGCTTTACACTGTATCCCGCTCATAGCAGGGTAGGCAGAGGTTCCCTGGGAACCTTAAGGTAATACGTTCGCATAAAGATACTTCAGATTCCCAATTTCCGCCACGCTTTGCCTTGTTACCGTGTCGAAGAAATTTAAATATTTAATTATTTTCCCCGAGTGGGAATCGTACCCACGACCGTTGTATTTAAAGTCACACGTTTGCGCCGCTGTGCTTCAAAATCTTCTGTACAGTTGTTTGTTATTTTTAAAGCACAGTGTAAAGATGATCCGTTCCCTGCTTGAAGTTGTTATTAAATAAAGTTATTAGCACTTATATGTGAAAAAAAAAACGAATATAATTATAAACATTTACAAATCTAAATGTCAATGATAATATAATATTTATAGTCAAACAAAAATATTGAATGGAAAATTGTCAGAAATCAAACGTTGACATCTCTCACAGGAAAGCAAATGCGTTTGACACACTGACACCGTTCAACGCGCGACATGTGTTTTGAAATCTTACGCTCCCTAGCTGGCGCTAATATGGCAATTTAATGTTTGTCGTTAAGTATAGTTTATAATTGTATGTTTATGTTACTTTTTAATCAGTCATAGATCACACATAGAGTCTAATGATACATCTTTTCTTGGATCTCTTTCCATCATTTTCAATATACCAGTGTTTCATAAATTTATTTACATGTAGTTGAGAAAAACTCAGTTTTTTATGTCTACTCTAATGCTGTATGGGCACTGCACATTATTTAGGTGCGTACGTCAGATCAATATCGGTTGCATCGTGGTGCAAGGGTACGAAGGTAACGTGACGGTTATAGGTTCGAACCCCATTCGGGGAAATTAATAATCATTCTTTAACATTTTCATTTCTTCGCTCTGTTGTCGAGGCAAAGCATGTAAGTAAGTTTTTCCACTCAACACATAATGTCTCAAAAATTCGGCGAAAAGTGGAAGAACCAAGTCTAGGTACCCTCTGCCTACCCTGCTATATGCGGGATACAGCAAAGCTAAAAAAGAAAAAAAAAAGATTAATATAAATACCATCTAAAATATCGAAAGCGTTAACTGCGCTATTAAGCCTTGGCTGTCTTCCAATATTTCTATTGAGCTTTAAGCACTCTTGTAAGAGCAAAGACTTCATGCAACAAGTTGTACTTCGTAAATATACACAGCGTCTCTACCAGTTTTCTTATTCAGAAAATATTCTTTAAAGAACTTATTGTGTTATTATTTTTTTAAGAACGTATAAAAATAATTTTTTTATTAGAAAACGTATTAAAATAGTAACGGAACTTGCGCCTCTGACCGTCTTAATCGTTTTTGCATGTTTATTATTTCTTTTAACTTATTAGGCATATTTCGTATATAAATTATTTCGAATCGAAATGATAATCAATCATATTTAATTTTATTTTGTAACTGTTCCACTTGAGTAGTTACTTTTTAAATACGGTAGAAGAAGGAATCTAGAAATCTAGTGTCAAGATACTCTTTCTCATTAGAAAAGTGATGTTCTCCACTTTCTGTAGAAGAAAGAGAAAGAGGAGATACATTTCAGTTTACAGTGTCATACTTGTGGTTCTGGTAAAAGTATCTGCTTAATGTAAAATATGAAATCCATTTTATCTGCATGCATGTATGTACGTATTGTTATATATATTTATACTTTACGATATTATCATATTCACACGAAATTATTATTTGTATAGAAAATACAGTTCGTTTCCTCTGTATTGTTGAAATAGAAAACAGATATGTCCTTTATTAACCATCATGGAAGAGATAGTGACATATGACATAAATATAAAGAGAATAAAGGTAGTGATTTTTACACTACATTATATTTTTTGACAGTCCAAATCTAAATAATTTAAAAATGTATCTAAAGATATACAAGATATAAGGAAATATATAACTCTTAATTTCGTTTAAAATTTTAAATTATTTGTAATGTGTAGATAAGTTATTTCATCACGAATTGCAAAACTAAGTAAACCTTAGGGCTTGCGTCTAATCTGGGTTAGACTTCCGTTGAGAGAGTGCTTAAGGCCATTCAGGCTAGACACATGCCTCTATTGCTAGTTAAAAATTCAGATTTTTACAAAAAATATTGCAAATAATTGTACTAGGAAACACCAATTACTGTTCAATTTTTAATAAAATTATAAGAAGAAATATGAACGGTTATTATACCTTTTGACTTATATCTTACCTCTTTGTGCTAGTTTAAATAAAGTATGTTTCGATATTTTTAACATTTTTAAAATGATATTCCACACTTAAAAAAATCTTATTTCCCATAACATATTATGAAAGCTAGTTTGAGAAATTAACGCGATTTATTATGATAGTGAGTATATTAAAAAATATTGTATAATTCTCATAAGCAATGTTGAAATGATAATCAATTACTTTTTGCAGCTTCACGCTTCAAGCCAGAAGAAGAACCCAATGATAACATATTCCATTTCCCACTTTCCTGCCGATTTTTTGGAAGAATTGCGTGTTGAGTGCAGAACTCAACGCGGGGCTTTAGTCTTGATGCCAGAGCAAAAATTAATAAAAATAACAAGAAATAATAATTCGTTCCCTCGAATGGGGATCTAGCCCACAACCATAGTGTTACAGTCAGACGATTGTGCCCCTGCGCCACGAGGGCCTCAATGTATATTTAAACAATAAAATATTACATAAACATCACACAAAATACTTAAATCATCATTACAATTTTCTTATTAGAGTCCATTCAGCAAATTACGTTCGCCTCTTGTTTAAATATCAAAAGGACGAGTCGGCTCAGTAATTGCGGCTATTTGAGGCGCACTCGTTATTTCAAGAGGTATTGCGACAGGGTACTTTGGAATTGCTTTGCTTGAAGCGAAAAGCGTCTCCTTGTCGTAACCCCCCTCCCCCCTTTGAATTTTTTTGCTTGTATATGTTAGGTACACCTTTTAATATAACGTAAAATTTAGTTATGTGTGTGGAATACCTTTAATTTTTCTGATGACACGTTACGCCTAGTTGAGGTGTATTGATTAAATTATAGTTATGCGAATGATGTGGGTACAAATTCGATTTGTGTAAATTCCATAATTCATGTTCATTATTATGTTTTTTTTTGACGCTGGAAAATTTATTGTTACTTAGATCGCTTGAGTGCAAGACAAATATACCATAAGAAATACAAATAATTGGTACTGTGAGGCAGTAAAACCCAGCAGTAACCTCTGCACTGCCGGCTACACGCGGACATTCCAGGGAGGCTTCGTCCGACCGACGTCCGACCGTCGACTTCAGGGTGCCCCATTGTTTCTTCTAAAAAACCTGCAGCCTCTATAGCCAGCAGAAAGGTCTCCCAACTCTCCTACAGTAGCTCGTCGATTACGAGATGAACGTACTGACTTCTCCTACCCCCTGGTAATTGTGGATATAATTATTTAAGCTTAACATTGGTTAATTACGATTTATTCGTCGATAATAATAATTTTCTTTCTGCAAATATCATTTATACCTGTCAGTATCTACAGCATTATTTTATATTCTATGCTTATACGAGTATCTTTTGGTAGCGTCGTTTTACCGTATCTATACTTAGTCAATGTCACGTATACACGAGGAAGACTAAACCGCGATATTTTATTTCATATGTTAATACATACCATAGTTATCTATGGTCATCTATCATAATTTTTAATTTAAAAAAACAATGCAAAGACATATACAGTCCCAGAAAACAATTTTAAAGAAAAATATATAATTAAAATGTATTACGATAATTATTAAAATAATTAAGTCTTTTTTTGTTACAGATGATTCAATAAGAAGATCATGTAAGTATGTTTTGTATAAGAAAAGTATTTTTTTTAAGGTCACGTATCTCGCTCTCAGCAGAATACATAGAGAGAACTTAGTTTTAAGACAAACCGGACAAACAGACACCGAATTCTGTGTCTTTTGCATTGATGGATGTTGAGTAACGGAATTAAACGCCACGCTTTGCTTCAACAACAGATTGAAGAAAATGGAAATATTAAATATTTCATTTCCTCTACTGTAAATCGAATCCACAACCTTTCGCGTTTACAGTTATTGGCCTCAAATTTCTTAGCTACATTTTAAAATTAATAAAACCAGAAAGTAAATAGAAATACATAAAGAATAAGAAACGTAGGCGAAACGTAACTATACAAGTGATAGTAAATTGTTGGCCGAGCAAAGAGAAAAGTGCATTTTCTAGTATTTCTTATTTTATTTGCATAACATTTAAAATGTTTTCTTTTTAATTGCAATATTAAATTATTTTATCTGAACATGGTCACTTGTTAATATATGCACCTAAGCGGGAGTCCCCTCAGGAACGCTAAAGCACGATAAATATCTTTTTTATAGTTGGATTTTTGATGGTTTTATGTAAAATTATTTAATAAATCAGCTTCACGCTGTATCCCGCCCACAGCAGGGTAGACAGAGGGGACCTTATGTTATGACACTCCGTTCCCCACGTTATGCTGAATTTTGGAGGCATTGCTTGTTGAGTGGCAGAACTCAACGCCGCATCTTGCCTCGACACCAGAGCGAAGAAATGGAAATATAAATTTAAGTAAATATTTCATCTCCTCGAGTGTGACTGTAAAACCGACTGGTTATGGGTTCGAACCCACAACCAGTCGGTTTTACAGTCACACTTTGTGCTACAGCGCCACGACTGGCCTCACCATGTAAAAATATATTCATTTATTAAATATACTTGTTGTTTATCTGTACATATCTGTAAAAAAACATTTTTTTAAATTTTGTAATTCTCCCATTTTTGACCCTTCGATGTGCACATATTTTATTTAAAAAATATTCTTAAGTGAATATTTCGAAACTTAAAAACAATAAGATCATGTAACGCCTTCATTTTCTAACAACATAAATAAAGCATACTATGTGGATATTGTGGTCATATCGAAATGTTGACGATTTTATGAAACAATATCATGAAATTATCGCATTTCATGAAATCATTATTTTTTTTTATTGTGTATCATGATGTACCAGATCAATAATAAGAAATTATTTAGAGACGTAATCTAATAAACGCGCAAAAATGTTTGTCTTTTACTCAAACAATTTATTTGTAAATTAAGAAGAAATGTTCTATTTGTTAACTTATTTATCTCGCTTTACCACTCTCGCCTTTTAAGGAAAAATGGAACCCTTATAAGATCACTTTGTTGTCCGTCCGTATGTTTGTCAAGAGCCTTTACCTTGGCTGGAGATATAGAGTTGGAGTTCAAACCATATAATCAGATTTACGGCCCTATAATTTCCTGAAAAAACGTATTTGCTTAAAAAAAAAATTATGGCCGCTTCTATCGCCAAAAACGTATTTCGACACTATAAAAGGAATCGAAATTAATAGACTTTCGCTTCCGAACTTCCGGTTGACCAGAATTATAAAATTTGCGAGCTACCATCTATAGTAAGTACTAGTTCAGGAAATAATCTCAAAATTATAACTTTGTAGTCAAATCTTAAAAAAATAATAGTCTTAAAAGTTCAAATGAGTGAGATATCAAATAAAAGGGCTCTGGTTAAGCTAAGCTTGAATTTCAGAAAACGCTTGTGACCTTCAATTTTTGTACGGAACCCTTGGTGAACGAGTCCGACTCGCGCTTGTTTAGTTTACACATCGAGTAATCTATGTATATATATGTCATGATTTGGCCGATGATTCCTTGAAATGGTCAATTTTATAACATGACCACTGCTTGAGCATTACTTATACTGCCTTATGAGTAAGTTTTTGTTTTGTATTGCATTCTATAGTTTGCAAGTTGTTACGTTGTAATACAAATTACAATAATCTAGGTTAGTTATAAAATACATTTGAGCTTATCAAATTGCGCATCTGTTTGCATGATTTATATATTAATTTTCTGGACTGTTGCCATGGTAAACTTGCTAATGTCAAGACACTCTGTTCCAGAATTCGAGACATTACGTGCTGTTTGAAAATAATGAAAATCTTTTTAAAGAAAATCGTTAAGTGGCAGAACTCAACGTTGCGCTTAGCCTCGACACCAGAGCGAAGAAAATAGGAATATAATTTATAAATAAGTAAATATTTCACCTCCTCGAGTGGGGATGGAACCACAAACAGTCGGTTTTACAGTCACACTTCGTGCCGCTGCGCTACTACTGGCCTCTAGCATAATGGTTACAATTGTACACTTTATAATAATGTTGACACACTTAGTTTACTATTGCCACCTTTTTCGCCTACGTATAGATATTGCGTCTTAGATGGCGAATCCTAAAGGAAAATAAGAAGAGTGAAGTAAACGACGGCTGCTAACGTGATGATGACCATATAGAATAAAGTATTTGTTCATACTTTATGTATACACATTGCAAAGTGTATGAATGGTTGCATTTGTCACGGATTTGCATAAATCGTACATCGTAATTTACTTGTAAACTACAGTTTGCAGACAACAGGGCTGAGATGTTTTTTAAATTGCACGGGATGGTGAAATCAATTTCTTCAACTTTTTTTAGCTTCATACTGTATCACATGATAGAAGAACCGGAGAACCTAGTGTTAAGACACTTCAATTTCCTCCTTTCCACTAATTCAAGAGGCATTGTGCGTTAAATGGCGGAATTAAATGCCGATGTCCGACCGAATCAAGATTTTCAGTCGAAAACCGAAACTGAAGAACCTTTGGCTTTGGTTGACACCACTTTGTTTCGGCCGAAACCGAAACAATTTTTTTTTATATATATTATAGACAAACTAAAACAAAGTGTTAAAAAATACAATTATTGTAAATGTTATGTTTTTAATGACAGTTCATATTTAATTTATGCAGTTAATAAAATATGATAAAATAGACGTTTAACAAAATATCAACTTCCACCGGATCCCATAATCAGAACCCTTATCAAACTACCCTTGACGTGAATCCTTTCAATAAAAAAGAACACTTAATCGAAATTTAAGACTAATGTAATTTTTCATGAAAAACATTGCCAGAAATGGACAAAATTAAAATAAGAGCACACGGGAAGTACCAAAAGTAAAGTCAGTTCATCTATTCAAAAGTTCTAAGGTACATAAAAAAATACAGTCTAATTGATAACCTAACCTTAACGACATTGGTTAAAAATAATTCAGTGTATAATTGTAGAAATTGTAGATATTAGAAAGTAAAAAATAAGTCAGTTTGTATATGGATATAAGTATAAATATATGTATGTATATATCATATCAGAATTTAATTTTTAAAATTATAATTACTTATATAAATTGTCGATTTTAATAAAGTCATTATAAATTTAAAAAAGAATCTGAGAAAAGGGAGAACATTTCACAGAATTTTCGCGACAGTGCGTTCTAAGTATCTGCGTTTATCATAAATAAGCATTTCATAACTTTACACAGTGGATGTTGCATTCACATATCCGATGTAATAGCGTACCACTATATTGCATATTTCAAACAAAATACACCTCTATTTTAGTAAATTAAGATTCACTTTTGCATTTAAACTTAATAATAAATGTAACATGAAATAAATGCAACGGTCGGCTTGACGCGTTAACAGCTAAGTTCCTTTCGTTGCATAAAACCAGTAGAGCCCTCTTTCTCGTTTTTTTTTTGCGGAAAAATTTAAGTACCTCTAGAAGTCGCCATCTGCAAATTGAAATCGTACAAATACACCGTAAAATGCACAGTTTTAGTAATGAAAAACAACAGATGTTTGTTTGTTATAATATATTTGGGCCATCACTTTTGTATCTGAAACTTAGGCATATTGGAACACATTTTAAAACAACACAACAGAGAATAGCTTTTTTTCCCAAATCCACTAAACAATACTTAATACAGCTTTTGTAATATTTCGCCACACTGTTTCGGGGAGAAGTCTCTACAGTGAGGCGGATGTGGCTCATCACGAAAGCACTTTCTGTAAACAAATAACCAAAATAGAATCAACAGACACGCCGTTCTCATTAATACACTTCCATTCCCCACTTTCCGCCGAATTTTCGAGGCATTGTATGTTGAAGGGCGGAAATCAACGCTGCGCTTTGCCTCGTTACGAAGCGCGAACCCACAACTCAGAGATGTGGGAGATGTGTGTGGGATTTTGCTTAAGTTAGTTACCACATTACTGGTATAGCTTTCAGATTCTGCTGCGTCGAAAAGAAGTAGAAATCTTTGAGAATTTTTCTTTGTTGACTAATATTTTTTATATTGTATCTATGCCTACTAATATTACAGAGCCACAGAATTTGTTTCGGTAATCACTTCTTCATATGAGAAACTACTGGCTCAAATTGGAAAAATATTTTGCATTGGATAATTCATTTATAAAGGGAGGCTATAGTTTTAGCTATAGCTATAGGCTATACCGAAGCCGCAAAAGCTAATTTTAAAAATATATATCCACTTATCCTAACATCATATCACCAATAGTTTCTTCATAGATTCTCCCAATAGACAAACGTATGATAGATAAACGTATGATGCGTTAAGTAAAACCTGTTTTAAATCATTCTTTTGCTCTCATTCTCATTTTATTTGTGAAAAATGATGAATGATAGCTAATTAATTAACACGGAATATGAGGTCAGACAATAATGCAACAATAATATATTTACTTAAATTTATATTTCCATTTCTTCATTCTGGTGTCGAGGCAAAGTGCGGCGTGGAGTTCTGCCACTCAACACGCAATGCTTCCAGAATTCGGCAGAAAGTGGGGAGCGCAGTGTCTTAACACTAGGTTTCCTCTGCCTACCCTGCTGTGTGCGGGATACAGCGTGAAGCTGATTTTTATTAATATATTTGGATTGACTGAAAACTGTTAGGTAGCGAATTTGGGATTTAATAACGAACTTATTTATTGTGACTTTCCTCCCATTAAGTATGTACTGTTTACACTTATATAAAAGTGGAAAGTGATCAAAAATAGATATATAAAAAGAATAAAACCCGGATAGTCGCCGCAATGTATTCCACTACGACGACTCTGCGGTTGCCTCGGTTTTGATTGCACTTTGTTTGGGACGTTAGTGGCGATAGGACTTTCAGATGATTGTTAGGATACTTATTTTAGACCTTATTGCCATAAAAACTATTTGGTGTAAGCATAGACCATAGTTTTATGTATACGATACATGATATTAGTTAAATTCAAAAATTTGTACGGATTGAAATTCTTTTTTTTCTTTATGTTTGTCTGTCTAATGGTTGTTGGGTGCTAGTTAACTAACATTATATTTTAATGTAGGGAAAACTGGTAGCAGCAGTACAAGGATTTATTGTCACATCATATACCTACACGCCTTTTAGAAACTGAAATTGAGGATTCGTAAAAATTTTAAAAGAAAACTAATTTTATTGCGTATAATTTTGTGATCTTCAAAATTTATACTAGATTTATAAAATTACAAGGTTAATAAAATGCGCTACAACATCCTCTTACTTGTTAAACGAAAACTTGAAAGGAATTTGAACGCATAATAGTTACTTAATATAAGTACTTATAACTAACTCGCTGTGTTTGCTAGAAATTTCTCTCTTGTGTGCCTTTTAACTTAAGACTTTCTATTATTTTGCTTGAGTATGTAAATGTTGAGGCCATCATGGCGCAGTGGAAAACATCATTTTGTAAACGACGTTGTGGGTTGGATCATCACTATTCAGCATGAATTATTTTTATTTGATGTATGAGAAATCATGACGATGTGTTACACAATGTATTGAATTCGGATGAAAAGTGGAGAAGGAGAACAGAGTGTCATAACATTTCTTTCTTTCTGTGTATCCTTTATGCGGGATACAGTGTGAAGCTGAATAAAAAAGAATAAAAAGTCGTCAAATCAAAATTCAAACATAACTGTATGTGCCAGTAAAAAATTATTGAAATGATATCTTCCATTTTTATTCATGGTAGGCAAAAGGGGATCCAGTGTTAAGACACTCCGTTCTCATTACTTATAATTCTACCTATTTACAATATTAGAGACAATGCCACTAGGGGCGTCGTGGCGCAGTGGTATAGCATCTGTCTGTAAATACGTCTAATATGGGTTAAGGATTATATTATAATGATTTTTTTAGCTTTACGCCGTATCCCGCACATAGCAGGGTAGACAGAAAGAACCTGAAAACACTCTTGTTCTCCTTTAAGACAGTTCTATTCCTTTTCCACTTTTCGCTGAATTCTTGAAGCATAGCGTATTGGTTAGCCTAACTCAACGCCGCGCTTTGTCTCGTTACCAAAGCGAAAAAATAAGTTAAGTTTAACGCTAGATATATAATTATATATCTAATAAATATTATTGTTGAATTTGTAAAGGGACATTATGCTAGTTATATCTATGTATTTTGAAATTAACACCTATTTCAATGTCAAATATATTATTAACTTTAAAATACTCGGAAAATACGACTAGTTAACGCTATTTCTATAAAAGTCTTCTTATTTTTATATTAGAAATCTTAAGGTGTGAATTGTATACAAATACAACTTGTGCTGTATTGTTAAAATAGTAAAAAAAGCAGCTTTACGTTTTTCATCGCATAGCAGGGTAAATATAGGGAACTTAGTGTCAAGACATTTCGTTTCTCACATTTCACCTTATTTTAGAGGCGCAACTCAACACCGCGCTTTGTCTTAGCGAATAAAAAATCTTATGAGCTCTCGAAAATCATAACTAGAGCAACCACAAGCGGTTTATTATGTTGACGTTTTGTATCTAATACACGATGATTTCATCCCACTTTTTCCTTTTGATCACCGAGTCGTGCAGGTTTTCCCATTCGTTTTCCTTTAAACGCCCCCGTGACGCTCGTGTCAGGTTGAGGCTTTACATTTATACAATAATTATCATGTTTATTGTCTTGGTTGTCCTTGAGGCGAATTCGATTTACCTCTTATTCTAGTTTAAGCATAGATCACTGCTAAATTAAAGATGGAGGTTCGATTCCTATTCAAAACACAGAAAGACATTGCTGTGTTTGTGTTACCATTTTTGATGAAAAACGGAGAAATGTTTGCTATTTTAATGCAATCAGGCTGTCGTTGTTGCACAGCGTTTGACTATAGACGCGACGGCTGTGTGGTCGATTCCCTTCCGGCAGAACGTTTCTCCGCTCTGGTAACGAGGCAAACCGCGACAGTAAGTTCCACACTTCAGTATGCAATGTTTCAACAATTGGGGGGACGAAACACAAAAACGCATAATTGCTATACGATAATAAAACGGTGCACAAACATATCACGCAACGTTACAGTGTGTCACGGGATTGAAGTCGTTACGTCTAACCACTCCATATACGAGATATTACCCGCCATTAGGCACTCACCCGCGCTCAAAGAGACGCTACTCAATATCGATAAATCAATATCAATATCGATAAAGAATAGCGATTTAACATAACGAAATTCAGATATCTCAGTGCGGTATGAGGTAGTGGCGAGACGAGATGTATGATTTTCAATCATTCTAAAATTTTTTTGTTTTGTTTTCTTTCTAAATTAAGCTTAAGCTGTAGAGTACGTTTCGAGTACTTTGCAGCAGTCCGTAGTAACAGGTAGACTCTTGCGGACTACTGCAAAGTGTTCGAAACGACGACGAAGTATACAAAAGTGTATAATCTTTAAATTTACGCTAATAATTTGATGAAAATGTTTCATGTAAAATGTGCAAATTCCGCGAAAAATAATGATCTGTTATGCGGCTTTGTAGTAATTTATAGAAACGATATTTTTTTTGGTATTTTTTTTACTTTTTGAAAAAGATCTTATGTTAAAAATTGTAAAAAAATTTAATTAAAATTGTGAAGTAATTAGTATAAATAATATATTGGTTGGCATTGGCAACAAAATATATGAAATCTATATAATTACACATATACAATTAATTAACTTAAATGAATTATAAAATAGACTAGATTTCTACCTATCTGACATTCGTATGTTAAATGTTTTTAAATTAAAAACATATCAAAATATTTATATGCTTTTAATTTTAATGTCAATAACAAACGAAGACATAATTTCTTCGCAAAATATGATTTGAAATTAATGTTATATCATTTTATTATTGCTTTTTAAATTAGAGAAAATAAAGAAAAACAAAAAAACTGATAAACTGAAAGCACTATGGACTCTAAGATCACAAATTCACATTGTTATACACTTTAATAAAATAAATAAATGAATTAGATTTTTATTGTGTACTATTGACCGTTTCAACTACATAACTTTTCATTTACTAATCCGAATTACTTTCGTTTTCTAAATTAAAATAAATATAGATAATATTGAAATGTAAAATGTCAGTCAATTTAATAAAACATTTATGGTAATTTTGTGAAACGCCATTCATTAAATGATATATTGGTATAACTTTTTGATTTATAAACCCATTGAAAGGAAACAAACGTTAAGTGTTAATGAAAGCTTATCAAACCAAACCAAAATATAATAGCGAAAACTGCAATTAAACCAGTTTAGCTGTTTTTGAGTTTACCGTGAAAGAAACGCACAGACAAACAGTCAAAAATATTAAAAATCATTTTAGGTTCTATTACGTTATTTAATGGTATTAACAATTTTTATTCTTATCTATATTCCATGTGTATGATTATTATAGATAAAAAAATTGATTTATTATAGATAAAAAAATGTTCAGAATTATTGTATGTATAGATTAGATTAATTCTTATATGACGTATTCCTAATTACATTGATTTTCAATTTAACTGGGTTTTTGCGTGTAAATTGCACTTAAGGTCATGTTGTGTCGTTTTACTGTAAACGCGATGGCTGTGGGTTTGTTCTTGTAAATACTAATAATTAACGATTCTGCTTTGGTAAAAAGACAAAAACCGACGTTCAGTTTTGTCACACAACACGAAATGTCTCGAAAATTTAACTGTACGAAAGGAACGAATATAGTGTGTTTATACTAGGTCCCTTCTTCCTAACCTGCCGTTTGCGGGATACAACGAAAATTAAAAAAAAAGAAAGTAATAAAAGAAAGTAATATTTAGTGGTCACACATACTTTCCAATGTTTTATCGACGCATCTCAGTCTCATCACTAGTTACGATTATGAAACGTCATTCGCAAAGCTTTTGCTTTCCTCGACTTGCCGTGAGCCTATTCAAGTCCTTTGGCTCACTGACATCACTTTTACTGCTGTCTAACAACTGGTTTCTGATCTTGTTCATCGTTCAATCATGTGCGTTATGTAAGGCATTATATTATCTATTGAAATCTTGTAATATCATACTTATTTTGTAGAAAGTTACACTCAGAAAAAGCTACTAGTGCTTAATCAACGTTAAAATTCAGCAAATAAGTATAATGAAATGTAATAAACAATTGATTCAAGTACAGAGAAATGCCATGTAAATGCTTGTGAGGCGTTCATAATTAAGCAAAAAACCAGCTTTGAGTGTTAAACATGTATATTTTATAGTTTATCTTGAATACTATCAAAAAAATCCAAATAATCCGTTATAATAATATACAGATAATTACAAATACTGATTTGATTTTCTTTTACGTAATAATGTATTATGTACTATTGAATATCAAAAAAATGTACATCTATCTATCTCGCTGTCTTTCTGTTGGCTGTTCTACAAAAAATTAAACAAAATTCTTATTTATTTGCCTTGAGTAGCTTCAAGGTAAAAATAAAGGTGGCGCACTGGACCGGCGTCTAATTAATTGTAAAGAGATGGTTATGGGTTCGTTCCAGACTCGAGGTATTTAATTATTTTCATTTAGCTACTTTACCGAGAAACTGTGGCGCTGTTTTTTTTGGGACGTGTACCTAGTATGCCCTCCCTGCCTACGCTATTACACGCGGATCTAAACGTGAAGCTGGAAAATTTGTCTTGCTCTAAGTGAAGAACAAAGTGATTTATACATAAAAATTTCCTTTATCTATAATAATAAAGAATAAAGGTGCACGTACACTTTCATTCGTTATGTTTCCTGACATTCATACAAAATTGAATGCCGTCAGAGTATATTAAAACTTTCCAGTTTTATTGATGATGGGGGAAGCAAAGGAAGAGTTGTAATCAATCATAGTAACGAGTTCGATTATTATTTACTGCCGACAGCTTATTACATTCTTTATTATATTGAGAATAAATTTTCTTAAAACTTAAACTTCTTATTTTTTGATATTCGCTTTCTATCGCTCATCATGTTTGTTTCTATTTGTTTTCGAATTCTCATTTGTTTAACTCTACGTAGGAAATATTTACATATGTGTCTGTAAAATGGACCGGTTGTGGATTGGATCCCCAGGAACTGAAATGTTTATTTAAATTTATATTTTTATGTCTTTTATGTCTCTGATGTTGAATTCCGCCACTCAACACGCAGTGTCTCCAGAATTTGGCGGAATGTGGGGAACGGAGTGTTAACACTAAGTTATTTCTTCCTACCCTGCGGTGTGTAGGATACAGCGTTAAACTGAAAAAAAATATTACGATCTAGTTATTATACTTGTATTCACCACGTTAGCGGAAATTTGTATTCATAAATTTATCTACTAATTAGGTACAAGTACTTACGATAAATACTGGACATTGCGCTTTGATAACATTTTTTTAATACGTCCTATTATTATCATTTTGATGTTTCTACCAGTATTTTAAATATAACAAGGGCAATAAAATTACACTCGAAAATTGGCCAGAAGATAAAGAAAAGAGTATCACTAACACAACACTAGGTTTCTGTTACAGGGGAAGAAATCGTGAAGCGATAAAAATAGAAGTCTTTGAAGTCTTTTAGAAAATGGCCAGCCTATTTTTTTTTATCCCGTGCACAGCGGGGTAGGCAGAAAAAGAGGGAACCTAGTGTTAAGACACTCCGTTCGCTATTTTCCGCCATTTTTTTAAGGCATTGCGTGTTGAGTAAGAGTTGAGAACTCAAAGCTAGGCTTTTGCTTTGGTGACAGAGCGAAGAAATGAAAATATAAATAAATAATAGGGAATTTCCTAGTGTAGGGATCAAACCTACAACCATCATGTTACAGTTACATTCTTGTGTGACAACGACCTTGTGGAAATTGGGAAAGTAAGCTGTAGGTATATGATGAAACAAATGACAGACTTTGTATTATAATGTTCCATAAATGTAGGTAATCTCTGGTAAATCTCATTACAGACGTTTACGTGTAAACGGTGAATATTGCGGAAATGGAGGCCCGTTACAGAGTAACGGTCCGGAAAGTTATAATGTGGAGCTTAAAACGGTTTTAGAACATTTGAGAATGTTGCCGCTGAAACAATTGATTGTAATAGTTCTTTTTTTCTCAGCGCAGTTTACATAGTGTTTCTAATTTAGACTATTGCGTGGCCTATTTAAACTAATGCGATGTTGGGTTCGATTCCTTTACATAGACTTCCTCTTAAAATAAAAAATGAAAATTATATTCTGACATATAAATATTACTAGATTATCATCATCCTTTCATCATTTTTTTGAATTTTTAACCGTGGACCTTTGAGGCCAGTCGTGGCGCA